>OY754951.1:7999654-8126368 GCA_963576515.1 Cryptocephalus primarius | reverse complement strand
TACACCCGAATATTCACCCGAATACACACCCGAACACACACCCGAATACACACCCGAAAACACACCCGAACACACTACCCGAATACAACCCGAATACACACCCGAACACACACCCGAATACGCACCAGAACACACCCGAATACTCACCCGAACACCCAACCGAACACACACCCGAACACACACCCGAATACACACCCGAACACACACCCGAACACACACCGAAACACACACCCGAACACACACCCGAATACAACCCGAATACACTCCCGAACACACACCCGAACACACACCCGAATACACACCCGAACACACACCCGAATACAACCCGAATACACACCCGAATACACACCCGAATACAACCCGAATACACACCCGAATACAAACCCGAAAACACACCCGAATACACACCCGAACACACTCCCGAACACACACACGAATACAACCCGATCACACACCCGAACACACACCCGAATACAACCCGAATACACACCCGAATACACACCCGAATACAAACCCGAAAACACATCCGAATACACACCCGAACACACACCCGAAAACACACCCGAACACACACCCGAATACACACCCGAACACACACCCGACTACAACCCGAATACACACCCGAACACACTCCCGAACACACACCCGAATACAACCCGATCACACACCCGAACACACACCCGAATACAACCCGAACACACACCCGAATACACACCCGAATACAAACCCGAAAACACACCCGAACACTCACCCGAATACACACCCGAATACACACCCGAACACACACCCGAATACACACCCGAACACACACCCGAACACACACCCGAATACAACCCGAATACACACCCGAATACACACCCGAACACACACCCGAACACACACCCGAATACACACCCGAACACACACCCGAATACAACCCGAATACAACCCGAAAACACACCCGAATACACACCCGAACACACACCCGAAAACACACCCGAACACACACCCGAACACACACCCGAACACACACCCGACTACAACCCGAATACACACCCGAACACACTCCCGAACACACACCCGAATACAACCCGATCACACACCCGAACACACACCCGAATACAACCCGAACACACACCCGAATACACACTCGAACACACACCCGAATACAACGCGAACACACACCCGAACACACAATCGAATACAACCCGAACACACACCCGAACACACACCCGAATACAACCCGAATACACACCCGAACACACACCCGAACACACACCCGAACACACACCCGAACACACACCCGAATACAACCCGAATACACACCCGAATACACACCCGAATACACACCCGAACATACACCCGAATACACACCCGAACACACACCCGAACACACACCCGAATACAACCCGAATACACACCCGAACACTCACCCGAATACACACCCGAATACACACCCGAACACACACCCGAATACACACCCGAACACACACCCGAACACACACCCGAATACAACCCGAATACACACCCGAATACACACCCGAACACACACCCGAACACACACCCGAATACACACCCGAACACACACCCGAATACAACCCGAATACAACCCGAATACACACCCGAACACACACCCGAATACACACCCGAACACACACCCGAATACACACCCGAACACACACCCGAACACAACCCGAATACACACCCGAATACACACCCGAATACACACCCGAACACACACCCGAATACCCACCCGAACACACACCCGAACACACACCCGAATACAACCCGAATACACACCCGAATACAAACCCGAAAACACACCCGAATACACACCCGAACACAAACCCGAATGCAACCCGAATACACACCCGAACACACACCCAAATACACACCCGAACACACACCCGAATACAACCCGAATACACACCCGAACACACACCCGAATACACACCCGAACACACACCCGAATATACACCCGAACACACACCCGAATACACACCCGAACACACACCCGAATACAACCCGAACACACACCCGAACACACACCAGAATACAACCCGAACACACACCCGAACACACACCCGAATACACACCCGAACACACACCCGAATACAACCCGAATACACACCCGAACACACACCCGAATACACACCCGAATACAACCCGAATACGCACCCGAAATCACACCCGAATACCACCCGAATACACACCCGAATACACACCCGAATACAAACCCGAAAACACACCCGAATACACACCCGAACACACACCCGAATGCAACCCGAATACACACCCGAACACACACCCGAATACACACCCGAACACACACCCGAATACAACCCGAATACACACCCGAACACACACCCGAATACACACCCGAACACACACCCGAATATACACCCGAACACACACCCGAATACACACCCGAACACACACCCGAACACACACCCGAATACAACCCGAACACACACCCGAACACACACCCGAATACAACCCGAATACACACCCGAACACACACCCGAACACACACCCGAATACACACCCGAACACACACCCGAATACAACCCGAATACACACCCGAACACACACCCGAATACACACCCGAATACAACCCGAATACACACCCGAAAACACACCCGAATACAACCCGAATACACACCCGAATACACACCCGAATACAAACCCGAAAACACACCCGAATACACACCCGAACACACACCCGAACACACACCCGAATACACACTCGAACACACACCCGAATACAACGCGAACACACACCCGAACACACAATCGAATACAACCCGAACACACACCCGAACACACACCCGAATACAACCCGAATACACACCCGAACACACACCCGAACACACACCCGAACACACACCCGAACACACACCCGAATACAACCCGAATACACACCCGAATACACACCCGAATACACACCCGAACACACACCCGAATACACACCCGAACACACATCCGAACACACACCCGAATACAACCCGAATACACACCCGAACACTCACCCGAATACACACACGAATACAACCCGAATGCACACCCGAATACACACCCGAATACAAACCCGAAAACACACCCGAATTCACACCCGAACACACACCCGAATGCTACCCGAATACACACCCGAATGCAACCCGAATACACATCCGAATACACACCCGAACACACCCGAACACACACCCGACTACAACCCGAATACACACCCGAACACACTCCCGAACACACACCCGAATACAACCCGATCACACATCCGAACACACACCCGAATACAACCCGAATACACACCCGAACACACACCCGAACACACACCCGAATACACACCCGAACACACACCCGAACACACACCCGAACACACACCCGAATACAACCCGAATACACACCCGAACACACACCCGAACACACACCCGAACACACACATGAACACACCCGAACACACACCCGACTACAACCCGAATACACACCCGAACACACACCCGAATACAACCCGAATACACACCCGAATACACACCCGAATACACACCCGAACACACACCCGAATACACACCCGAACACACACCCGAACACACACCCGAATACAACCCGAATACACACCCGAACACTCACCCGAATATACACCCGAATACACACCCGAACACACACCCGAATACACACCCGAAAACACACCCGAACACATACCCGAATACAACCCGAATACAACCCGAATACACACCCGAACACACACCCGAATACGCACCAGAACACACCCGAATACTCACACGAACACACAACCGAACACACACCCGAACACACACCCGAATACAACCCGAATACACACCCGAACACACACCGGAACACACACCCGAACTCACACCCGAACACACACCGGAACACACACCCGAATACAACCCGAATACACACCCGAACACACACCAGAACACACACCCGAATACAACCCGAATACACACCCGAACACACACCCGAACACACACCCGAATACACACCCGAACACACACCCGAACACACACCCGAATACACACCCGAACACACACCCGAACACACACCCTAACACACACCCGAACACACACCCGAATACAACCCGAATACACACCCGAACACACACCCGAATACACACCTGAACACACCCGAACACACACCCGACTACAACCCGAATACACACCCGAACACACACCCGACTACAACCCGAATACACACACGAATACCCACCCGAACACACACCCGAACACACTCCCGAACACACACCCGAATACACACCCGAACACACACCCGAATACAACCCGAATACACACCCGAACACACACCCGAATACACACCCGAATACAACCCGAATACACACCCGAATACACACCCGAATACAACCCGAATACACACCCGAATACACACCCGAATACAAACCCGAAAACACACCCGAATACACACCCGAACACACACCCGAACACACACCCGAATACACACCCGAATACAACGCGAACACACACCCGAACACACAATCGAATACAACCCGAACACACACCCGAACACACACCCGAATACAACACGAATACACACCCGAACACACACCCGAACACACACCCGAACACACACCCGAACACACACCCGAATACAACCCGAATACACACCCGAATACACACCCGAATACACACCCGAACACACACCCGAATACACACCCGAACACACACCCGAACACACACCCGAACACACACCCGAATACAACCCGAATACACACCCGAACACTCACCCGAATACACACCCGAATACACACCCGAATACACACCCGAAGACACACCCGAACACACACCCGAATACAACCCGAATACACACCCGAATACACACCCGAACACACACCCGAACACACACCCGAATACACACCCGAACACACACCCGAATACAACCCGAATACAACCCGAATACACACCCGAACACACACCCGAATACACACCCGAACACACACCCGAATACACACCCGAACACACACCCGAATACAACCCGAATACACACCCGAACACACACCCGAACACACACCCGAATACAACCCGAATACACACCCGAACACACACCCGAACACACACCCGAACACACACCCGAACACACACCCGAATACACACCCGAATACACACCCGAACACACACCCGAACACACACCCGAATACACACCCGAACACACACACCCGAACACATACCCGAATACAACCCGAATACACACCCGAACACACTCCCGAATACACACCCGAATACTCACCCGAACACACAACCGAACACACACCCGAACACACACCCGAACACACACCCGAATGCAACCCGAATACACACCCGAACACACAACCGAATACAACCCGAATACACACCCGAACACACACCGGAACACACACCCGAACACAGACCCGAATACAACCCGAATACACACCCGAACACACACCCGAACACACACCCGAATACACACCCGAACACACACCCGAACTCACACCCGAACACACACCCGAATACAACCCGAATACACACCCGAACACACACCCGAACACACAACCGAATACAACCCGAATACACACCCGAACACACCCGAATACACACCTGAACACACCCGAACACACACCCGACTACAACCCGAATACACACCCGAACACATACCCGAATACAAACCCGAACACACCCGAACACACACCCGACTACAACCCGAATACACACCTGAACACACTCCCGAACACACACCCGAATAAACACCCGAACACACACCCGAATACAACCCGAATACACACCCGAACACACACCCGAATACAACCCGAATACACACCCGAACACACACCCGAACACACACCCGAACACACACCCGAATACACACCCGAACACACACCCGAATACAACCCGAATACACACCCGAACACACACCCGAACACACACCCGAACACACACCCGAATACAACCCGAATACACACCCGAACACACACCCGAACACACACCCGAATACACACCCGAACACACACCCAAACACACACCCGAACACACACCCGAATACAACCCGAATACACACCCGAACACACACCCGAACACACACCCGAACACACACCCGAACACACACCCGAATACAACTCGAATACACACCCGAACACACACCCGAATACACACCCGAACACACCCGAACACATACCCGACTACAACCCGAATACACACCCGAACACACACCCGAATACACACCCGAACACACACCCGAATACAACCCGAATACACACCCGAACACACACCCGAATACACACCCGAATACAACCCGAATACACACCCGAATACACACCCGAATACAACCCGAATACACACCCGAACACACAATCGAATACAACCCGAACACACAACCGAACACACACCCGAATGCAACCCGAATACACACCCGAACACACACCCGAATACACACCCGAACACACACCCGAATACAACCCGAATACACACCCGAACACACAATCGAATACGACCCGAACACACAACCGAACACACACCCGAATACAACCCGAATACACACCCGAATACACACCCGAACACACACCCGAATACACACCCGAACACACAACCGAACACACACCCGAATACAACCCGAATACAACCCGAATACACACCCGAACACTCACCCGAATACACACCCGAGTACACACCCGAACACACACCCGAACACACACCCGAATACAACCCGAATACACACCCGAATACACACCCGAACACACACCCGAACACACACCCGTATACAACCCGAATACACACCCGAACACACACCCGAATACACACCCGAACACACACCCGAATACACACCCGAACACACACCCGAACACACAATCGAATACAACCCGAACACACAACCGAACACACACCCGAATGCAACCCGAATACACACCCGAACACACACCCGAATACACACTCGAACACACACCCGAATACAACCCGAACGCACACCCGAACACACACCCGAATACACACCCGAACACACACCCGAACACACACCCGAATACAACCCGAATACACACCCGAATACACACCCGAACACACACCCGAACACACACCCGTATACAACCCGAATACACACCCGAACACACACCCGAAAACACACCCGAACACACACCCGAATACACACCCGAACACACACCCGAATACAACCCGAATACAACCCGAATACACACCCGAACACACACCCGAATACACACCCGAACACACACCCGAATACACACCCGAACACACACCCGAATACAACCCGAATACACACCCGAATACACACCCGAATACACACCCGAACACACACCCGAATACACACCCGAACACACACCCGAACACACACCCGAATACAACCCGAATACACACCCGAATACACACCCGAATACAAACCAGAAAACACACCCGAATACACACCCGAACACACACCCGAATACAACCCGAATACACACCCGAACACACACCCGAATACACACCCGAACACACACCCGAATATACACCCGAACACACACCCGAATACACACCCGAACACACACCCGAACACACACCCGAATACAACCCGAATACACACCCGAATAAACACCCGAATACAAACCTGAAAACACACCCGAATACACACCCGAACACACACACGAATGCAACCCTAATACACACCCGAATACACACCCGAACACACACCCGACTACAACCCCAATACAGACCCGAACACACTCCCGAACACACACCCGAACACACCCGAATACTCACCCGAACACACAACCGAACACACACCCGAACACACACCCGAACACACACCCGAATACAACCCGAATACACACCCGAACACACACCCGAATACAACCCGAATACACACCCGAACACACACCCGAACACACACCCGAACACACACCCGAATACAACCCGAATACACACCCGAACACACACCCGAATACACACCCGAACACACACCCGAATGCAACCGAATACACACCCGAACACACATCCGAATACACACCCGAACACACACCCGAATGCAACCCGAATACACATCCGAATACACACCCGAACACACCCGAACACACACCCGACTACAACCCGAATACACACCCGAACACACTCCCGAACACACACCCGAATACAACCCGATCACACACCCGAACACACACCCGAATACAACCCGAATACACACCCGAACACACACCCGAACACACACCCGAATACACACCCGAACACACACCCGAACACACACCCGAATACAACCCGAATACACACCCGAACACACACCCGAATACACACCTGAACACACCCGAACACACACCCTACTACAACCCGAATACACACCCGAACACACACCCGAATACAACCCGAATACACACCCGAATACACACCCGAATACACACCCGAACACACACCCGAATACACACCCGAACACACACCCGAACACACACCCGAATACAACCCGAATACACACCCGAACACTCACCCGAATATACACCCGAATACACACCCGAACACACACCCGAATACACACCCGAAAACACACCCGAACACATACCCGAATACAACCCGAATACACACCCGAACACACACCCGAATACGCACCAGAACACACCCGAATACTCACCCGAACACCCAACCGAACACACACCCGAACACACACCCGAATACACACCCGAACACACACCCGAACACACACCGAAACACACACCCGAACACACACCCGAATACAACCCGAATACACTCCCGAACACACACCCGAACACACACCCGAATACACACCCGAACACACACCCGAATACAACCCGAATACACACCCGAATACACACCCGAATACAACCCGAATACACACCCGAATACAAACCCGAAAACACACCCGAATACACACCCGAACACACTCCCGAACACACACACGAATACAACCCGATCACACACCCGAACACACACCCGAATACAACCCGAATACACACCCGAATACACACCCGAATACAAACCCGAAAACACACCCGAATACACACCCGAACACACACCCGAAAACACACCCGAACACACACCCGAATACACACCCGAACACACACCCGAACACACTCCCGAACACACACCCGAATACAACCCGATCACACACCCGAACACACACCCGAATACAACCCGAACACACACCCGAATACACACCCGAATACAAACCCGAAAACACACCCGAACACACACCCGAATACACACCCGAACACACACCCGACTACAACCCGAATCCACACCCGAACACACTCCCGAACACACACCCGAATACAACCCGATCACACACCCGGACACACACCCGAATACAACCCGAACACACACCCGAATACACACTCGAACACACACCCGAATACAACGCGAACACACACCCGAACACACAATCGAATACAACCCGAACACACACCCGAACACACACCCGAATACAACCCGAATACACACCCGAACACACACCCGAACACACACCCGAACACACACCCGAACACACACCCGAATACAACCCGAATACACACCCGAATACACACCCGAATACACACCCGAACATACACCCGAATACACACCCGAACACACACCCGAACACACTCCCGAATACAACCCGAATACACACCCGAACACTCACCCGAATACACACCCGAATACACACCCGAACACACACCCGAATACACACCCGAACACACACCCGAACACACACCCGAATACAACCCGAATACACACCCGAATACACACCCGAACACACACCCGAACACACACCCGAATACACACCCGAACACACACCCGAATACAACCCGAATACAACCCGAATACACACCCGAACACACACCCGAATACACACCCGAACACACACCCGAATACACACCCGAACACACACCCGAACACAACCCGAATACACACCCGAATACACACCCGAATACACACCCGAACACACACCCGAATACCCACCCGAACACACACCCGAACACACACCCGAATACAACCCGAATACACACCCGAATACAAACCCGAAAACACACCCGAATACACACCCGAACACAAACCCGAATGCAACCCGAATACACACCCGAACACACACCCAAATACACACCCGAACACACACCCGAATACAACCCGAATACACACCCGAACACACACCCGAATACACACCCGAACACACACCCGAATATACACCCGAACACACACCCGAATACACACCCGAACACACACCCGAATACAACCCGAACACACACCCGAACACACACCAGAATACAACCCGAACACACACCCGAACACACACCCGAATACACACCCGAACACACACCCGAATACAACCCGAATACACACCCGAACACACACCCGAATACACACCCGAATACAACCCGAATACACACCCGAAATCACACCCGAATACCACCCGAATACACACCCGAATACACACCCGAATACAAACCCGAAAACACACCCGAATACACACCCGAACACACACCCGAATGCAACCCGAATACACACCCGAACACACACCCGAATACACACCCGAACACACACCCGAATACAACCCGAATACACACCCGAACACACACCCGAATACACACCCGAACACACACCCGAATATACACCCGAACACACACCCGAATACACACCCGAACACACACCCGAACACACACCCGAATACAACCCGAACACACACCCGAACACACACCCGAATACAACCCGAATACACACCCGAACACACACCCGAACACACACCCGAATACACACCCGAACACACACCCGAATACAACCCGAATACACACCCGAACACACACCCGAATACACACCCGAATACAACCCGAATACACACCCGAAAACACACCCGAATACAACCCGAATACACACCCGAATACACACCCGAATACAAACCCGAAAACACACCCGAATACACACCCGAACACACACCCGAACACACACCCGAATACACACTCGAACACACACCCGAATACAACGCGAACACACACCCGAACACACAATCGAATACAACCCGAACACACACCCGAACACACACCCGAATACAACCCGAATACACACCCGAACACACACCCGAACACACACCCGAACACACACCCGAACACACACCCGAATACAACCCGAATACACACCCGAATACACACCCGAATACACACCCGAACACACACCCGAATACACACCCGAACACACACCCGAACACACACCCGAATACAACCCGAATACACACCCGAACACTCACCCGAATACACACACGAATACAACCCGAATGCACACCCGAATACACACCCGAATACAAACCCGAAAACACACCCGAATTCACACCCGAACACACACCCGAATGCTACCCGAATACACACCCGAATGCAACCCGAATACACATCCGAATACACACCCGAACACACCCGAACACACACCCGACTACAACCCGAATACACACCCGAACACACTCCCGAACACACACCCGAATACAACCCGATCACACATCCGAACACACACCCGAATACAACCCGAATACACACCCGAACACACACCCGAACACACACCCGAATACACACCCGAACACACACCCGAACACACACCCGAACACACACCCGAATACAACCCGAATACACACCCGAACACACACCCGAACACACACCCGAACACACACATGAACACACCCGAACACACACCCGACTACAACCCGAATACACACCCGAACACACACCCGAATACAACCCGAATACACACCCGAATACACACCCGAATACACACCCGAACACACCCGAATACACACCCGAACACACACCCGAACACACACCCGAATACACACCCGAACACTCACCCGAATATACACCCGAATACACACCCGAACACACACCCGAATACACACCCGAAAACACACCCGAACACATACCCGAATACAACCCGAATACACACCCGAACACACACCCGAATACGCACCAGAACACACCCGAATACTCACACGAACACACAACCGAACACACACCCGAACACACACCCGAATACAACCCGAATACACACCCGAACACACACCGGAACACACACCCGAACTCACACCCGAACACACACCGGAACACACACCCGAATACAACCCGAATACACACCCGAACACACACCCGAACACACACCCGAATACAACCCGAATACACACCCGAACACACACCCGAACACACACCCGAATACACACCCGAACACACACCCGAACACACACCCGAATACACACCCGAACACACACCCGAACACACACCCTAACACACACCCGAACACACACCCGAATACAACCCGAATACACACCCGAACACACACCCGAATACACACCTGAACACACCCGAACACACACCCGACTACAACCCGAATACACACCCGAACACACACCCGACTACAACCCGAATACACACACGAATACCCACCCGAACACACACCCGAACACACTCCCGAACACACACCCGAATACACACCCGAACACACACCCGAATACAACCCGAATACACACCCGAACACACACCCGAATACACACCCGAATACAACCCGAATACACACCCGAATACACACCCGAATACAACCCGAATACACACCCGAATACACACCCGAATACAAACCCGAAAACACACCCGAATACACACCCGAACACACACCCGAACACACACCCGAATACACACCCGAATACAACGCGAACACACACCCGAACACACAATCGAATACAACCCGAACACACACCCGAACACACACCCGAATACAACACGAATACACACCCGAACACACACCCGAACACACACCCGAACACACACCCGAACACACACCCGAATACAACCCGAATACACACCCGAATACACACCCGAATACACACCCGAACACACACCCGAATACACACCCGAACACACACCCGAACACACACCCGAACACACACCCGAATACAACCCGAATACACACCCGAACACTCACCCGAATACACACCCGAATACACACCCGAATACACACCCGAAGACACACCCGAACACACACCCGAATACAACCCGAATACACACCCGAATACACACCCGAACACACACCCGAACACACACCCGAATACACACCCGAACACACACCCGAATACAACCCGAATACAACCCGAATACACACCCGAACACACACCCGAATACACACCCGAACACACACCCGAATACACACCCGAACACACACCCGAATACAACCCGAATACACACCCGAACACACACCCGAACACACACCCGAATACAACCCGAATACACACCCGAACACACACCCGAACACACACCCGAACACACACCCGAACACACACCCGAATACACACCCGAATACACACCCGAACACACACCCGAACACACACCCGAATACACACCCGAACACACACACCCGAACACATACCCGAATACAACCCGAATACACACCCGAACACACTCCCGAATACACACCCGAATACTCACCCGAACACACAACCGAACACACACCCGAACACACACCCGAACACACACCCGAATGCAACCCGAATACACACCCGAACACACAACCGAATACAACCCGAATACACACCCGAACACACACCGGAACACACACCCGAACACAGACCCGAATACAACCCGAATACACACCCGAACACACACCCGAACACACACCCGAATACACACCCGAACACACACCCGAACACACACCCGAATACAACCCGAATACACACCCGAACACACACCCGAACACACAACCGAATACAACCCGAATACACACCCGAACACACCCGAATACACACCTGAACACACCCGAACACACACCCGACTACAACCCGAATACACACCCGAACACATACCCGAATACAAACCCGAACACACCCGAACACACACCCGACTAAAACCCGAATACACACCTGAACACACTCCCGAACACACACCCGAATAAACACCCGAACACACACCCGAATACAACCCGAATACACACCCGAACACACACCCGAATACAACCCGAATACACACCCGAACACACACCCGAACACACACCCGAACACACACCCGAATACACACCCGAACACACACCCGAATACAACCCGAATACACACCCGAACACACACCCGAACACACACCCGAACACACACCCGAATACAACCCGAATACACACCCGAACACACACCCGAACACACACCCGAATACACACCCGAACACACACCCAAACACACACCCGAACACACACCCGAATACAACCCGAATACACACCCGAACACACACCCGAACACACACCCGAACACACACCCGAACACACACCCGAATACAACTCGAATACACACCCGAACACACACCCGAATACACACCCGAACACACCCGAACACATACCCGACTACAACCCGAATACACACCCGAACACACACCCGAATACACACCCGAACACACACCCGAATACAACCCGAATACACACCCGAACACACACCCGAATACACACCCGAATACAACCCGAATACACACCCGAATACACACCCGAATACAACCCGAATACACACCCGAACACACAATCGAATACAACCCGAACACACAACCGAACACACACCCGAATGCAACCCGAATACACACCCGAACACACACCCGAATACACACCCGAACACACACCCGAATACAACCCGAATACACACCCGAACACACAATCGAATACGACCCGAACACACAACCGAACACACACCCGAATACAACCCGAATACACACCCGAATACACACCCGAACACACACCCGAATACACACCCGAACACACAACCGAACACACACCCGAATACAACCCGAATACAACCCGAATACACACCCGAACACTCACCCGAATACACACCCGAATACACACCCGAACACACACCCGAACACACACCCGAATACAACCCGAATACACACCCGAATACACACCCGAACACACACCCGAACACACACCCGTATACAACCCGAATACACACCCGAACACACACCCGAATACACACCCGAACACACACCCGAATACACACCCGAACACACACCCGAACACACAATCGAATACAACCCGAACACACAACCGAACACACACCCGAATGCAACCCGAATACACACCCGAACACACACCCGAATACACACCCGAACACACACCTGAATACAACCCGAACACACACCCGAACACACAATCGAATACGACCCGAACACACAACCGAACACACACCCGAATACAACCCGAATACACACCCGAATACACTCCCGAACACACACCCGAATACACACCCGAACACACAACCGAACACACACCTGAATACAACCCGAATACACACCCGAACACTCACCCGAATACACACCCGAATACACACCCGAACACACACCCGAATACACACCCGAACACACACCCGAACACACACCCGAATACAACCCGAATACACACCCGAATACACACCCGAACACACACCCGAACACACACCCGTATACAACCCGAATACACACCCGAACACACACCCGAAAACACACCCGAACACACACCCGAATACACACCCGAACACACACCCGAATACAACCCGAATACAACCCGAATACACACCCGAACACACACCCGAATACACACCCGAACACACACCCGAATACACACCCGAACACACACCCGAATACAACCCGAATACACACCCGAATACACACCCGAATACACACCCGAACACACACCCGAATACACACCCGAACACACACCCGAACACACACCCGAATACAACCCGAATACACACCCGAATACACACCCGAATACAAACCAGAAAACACACCCGAATACACACCCGAACACACACCCGAATACAACCCGAATACACACCCGAACACACACCCGAATACACACCCGAACACACACCCGAATATACACCCGAACACACACCCGAATACACACCCGAACACACACCCGAACACACACCCGAATACAACCCGAATACACACCCGAATAAACACCCGAATACAAACCAGAAAACACACCCGAATACACACCCGAACACACACACGAATGCAACCCGAATACACACCCGAATACACACCCGAACACACACCCGACTACAACCCCAATACAGACCCGAACACACTCCCGAACACACACCCGAACACACCCGAATACTCACCCGAACACACAACCGAACACACACCCGAACACACACCCGAACACACACCCGAATACAACCCGAATACACACCCGAACACACACCCGAATACAACCCGAATACACACCCGAACACACACCCGAACACACACCCGAACACACACCCGAATACAACCCGAATACACACCCGAACACACACCCGAATACACACCCGAACACACACCCGAATACACACCCGAACACACACCCGAATGCAACCCGAATTCACACCCGAACACACACCCGAATGCAACCGAATACACACCCGAACACACATCCGAATACACACCCGAACACACACCCGAATGCAACCCGAATACACATCCGAATACACACCCGAACACACCCGAACACACACCCGACTACAACCCGAATACACACCTGAACACACCCGAACACACACCCTACTACAACCCGAATACACACCTGAACACACACCCGAATACAACCCGAATACACACCCGAATACACACCCGAATACACACCCGAACACACACCCGAATACACACCCGAACACACACCCGAACACACACCCGAATACAACCCGAATACACACCCGAACACTCACCCGAATATACACCCGAATACACACCCGAACACACACCTGAATACACACCCGAAAACACACCCGAACACATACCCGAATACAACCCGAATACACACCCGAACACACACCCGAATACGCACCAGAACACACCCGAATACTCACCCGAACACCCAACCGAACACACACCCGAACACACACCCGAATACAACTCGAATACACACCCGAACACACACCGGAACACACACCCGAACTCACACCCGAACACACACCCGAACACACACCCGAATGCAACCCGAATACACACCCGAACACACACCCGAACACACACCCGAATACACACCCGAACACACACCCGAACACACACCGAGACACACACCCGAACACACACCCGAATACAACCCGAATACACACCCGAACACACACCCGAACACACACCCGAATACACACCCGAACACACACCCGAATACAACCCGAATACACACCCGAATACACACCCGAATACAACCCGAATACACACCCGAATACAAACCCGAAAACACACCCGAATACACACCCGAACACACTCCCGAACAAACACACGAATACAACCCGATCACACACCCGAACACACACCCGAATACAACCCGAATACACACCCGAATACACACCCGAATACAAACCCGAAAACACACCCGAATACACACCCGAACACACACCCGAAAACACACCCGAACACACACCCGAATACACACCCGAACACACACCCGACTACAACCCGAATACACACCCGAACACACTCCCGAACACACACCCGAATACAACCCGATCACACACCCGAACACACACCCGAATACAACCCGAACACACACCCGAATACACACCCGAATACAAACCCGAAAACACACCCGAATACACACCCGAACACACACCCGAAAACACACCCGAACACACACCCGAATACACACCCGAACACACACCCGACTACAACCCGAATACACACCCGAACACACTCCCGAACACACACCCGAATACAACCCGATCACACACCCGAACACACACCCGAATACAACCCGAACACACACCCGATTACACACTCGAACACACACCCGAATACAACGCGAACACACACCCGAACACACAATCGAATACATCCCGAACACACACCCGAACACACACCCGAATACAACCCGAATACACACCCGAACACACACCCGAACACACACCCGAACACACACCCGAACACACACCCGAATACAACCCGAATACACACCCGAATACACACCCGAATACACACCCGAACATACACCCGAATACACACCCGAACACACACCCGAACACACACCCGAATACAACCCGAATACACACCCGAACACTCACCCGAATACACACCCGAATACACACACGAACACACACCCGAATACACACCCGAACACACACCCGAACACACACCCGAATACAACCCGAATACACACCCGAATACACACCCGAACACACACCCGAACACACACCCGAATACACACCCGAACACACACCCGAATACAACCCGAATACAACCCGAATACACACCCGAACACACACCCGAATACACACCCGAACACACACCCGAATACACACCCGAACACACACCCGAACACAACCCGTATACACACCCGAATACACACCCGAATACACACCCGAACACACACCCGAATACCCACCCGAACACACACCCGAACACACACCCGAATACAACCCGAATACACACCCGAATACAAACCCGAAAACACACCCGAATACACACCCGAACACAAACCCGAATGCAACCCGAATACACACCCGAACACACACCCAAATACACACCCGAACACACACCCGAATACAACCCGAATACACACCCGAACACACACCCGAATACACACCCGAACACACACCCGAATATACACCCGAACACACACCCGAATACACACCCGAACACACACCCGAATACAACCCGAACACACACCCGAACACACACCCGAATACAACCCGAACACACACCCGAACACACACCCGAATACACACCCGAACACACACCCGAATACAACCCGAATACACACCCGAACACACACCCGAATACACACCCGAATACAACCCGAATACACACCCGAAAACACACCCGAATACCACCCGAATACACACCCGAATACACACCCGAATACAAACCCGAAAACACACCCGAATACACACCCGAACACACACCCGAATGCAACCCGAATACACACCCGAACACACACCCGAATACACACCCGAACACACACCCGAATACAACCCGAATACACACCCGAACACACACCCGAATACACACCCGAACACACACCCGAATATACACCCGAACACACACCCGAATACACACCCGAACACACACCCGAACACACACCCGAATACAACCCGAACACACACCCGAACACACACCCGAATACAACCCGAATACACACCCGAACACACACCCGAACACACACCCGAATACACACCCGAACACACACCCGAATACAACCCGAATACACACCCGAACACACACCCGAATACACACCCGAATACAACCCGAATACACACCCGAAAACACACCCGAATACAACCCGAATACACACCCGAATACACACCCGAATACAAACCCGAAAACACACCCGAATACACACCCGAACACACACCCGAACACACACCCGAATACACACTCGAACACACACCCGAATACAACGCGAACACACACCCGAACACACAATCGAATACAACCCGAACACACACCCGAACACACACCCGAATACAACCCGAATACACACCCGAACACACACCCGAACACACACCCGAACACACACCCGAACACACACCCGAATACAACCCGAATACACACCCGAATACACACCCGAATACACACCCGAACACACACCCGAATACACACCCGAACACACACCCGAACACACACCCGAATACAACCCGAATACACACCCGAACACTCACCCGAATACACACACGAATACAACCCGAATGCACACCCGGATACACACCCGAATACAAACCCGAAAACACACCCGAATTCACACCCGAACACACACCCGAATGCAACCCGAATACACACCCGAATGCAACCCGAATACACATCCGAATACACACCCGAACACACCCGAACACACACCCGACTACAACCCGAATACACACCCGAACACACTCCCGAACACACACCCGAATACAACCCGATCACACATCCGAACACACACCCGAATACAACCCGAATACACACCCGAACACACACCCGAACACACACCCGAATACACACCCGAACACACACCCGAACACACACCCGAACACACACCCGAATACAACCCGAATACACACCCGAACACACACCCGAACACACACCCGAACACACACATGAACACACCCGAACACACATCCGACTACAACCCGAATACACACCCGAACACACACCCGAATACAACCCGAATACACACCCGAATACACACCCGAATACACACCCGAACACACACCCGAATACACACCCGAACACACACCCGAACACACACCCGAATACAACCCGAATACACACCCGAACACTCACCCGAATATACACCCGAATACACACCCGAACACACACCCGAATACACACCCGAAAACACACCCGAACACATACCCGAATACAACCCGAATACACACCCGAACACACACCCGAATACGCACCAGAACACACCCGAATACTCACACGAACACACAACCGAACACACACCCGAACACACACCCGAATACAACCCGAATACACACCCGAACACACACCGGAACACACACCCGAACTCACACCCGAACACACACCGGAACACACACCCGAATACAACCCGAATACACACCCGAACACACACCCGAACACACACCCGAATACAACCCGAATACACACCCGAACACACACCCGAACACACACCCGAATACACACCCGAACACACACCCGAACACACACCCGAATACACACCCGAACACACACCCGAACACACACCCTAACACACACCCGAACACACACCCGAATACAACCCGAATACACACCCGAACACACACCCGAATACACACCTGAACACACCCGAACACACACCCGACTACAACCCGAATACACACCCGAACACACACCCGACTACAACCCGAATACACACCCGAATACCCACCCGAACACACACCCGAACACACTCCCGAACACACACCCGAATACACACCCGAACACACACCCGAATACAACCCGAATACACACCCGAACACACACCCGAATACACAACCGAATACAACCCGAATACACACCCGAATACACACCCGAATACAACCCGAATACACACCCGAATACACACCCGAATACAAACCCGAAAACACACCCGAATACACACCCGAACACACACCCGAACACACACCCGAATACACACTCGAACACACACCCGAATACAACGCGAACACACACCCGAACACACAATCGAATACAACCCGAACACACACCCGAACACACACCCGAATACAACACGAATACACACCCGAACACACACCCGAGCACACACCCGAACACACACCCGAACACACACCCAAATACAACCCGAATACACACCCGAATACACACCCGAATACACACCCGAACACACACCCGAATACACACCCGAACACACACCCGAACACACACCCGAACACACACCCGAATACAACCCGAATACACACCCGAACACTCACCCGAATACACACCCGAATACACACCCGAACACACACCCGAATACACACCCGAAGACACACCCGAACACACACCCGAATACAACCCGAATACACACCCGAATACACACCCGAACACACACCCGAACACACACCCGAATACACACCCGAACACACACCCGAATACAACCCGAATACAACCCGAATACACACCCGAACACACACCCGAATACACACCCGAACACACACCCGAATACACACCCGAACACACACCCGAATACAACCCGAATACACACCCGAACACACACCCGAACACACACCCGAATACAACCCGAATACACACCCGAACACACACCCGAACACACACCCGAATACACACCCGAACACACACCCGAACACACACCCGAATACACACCCGAACACACACCCGAACACACACCCTAACACACACCCGAACACACACCCGAATACAACCCGAATACACACTCGAACACACACCCGAATACACACCTGAACACACCCGAACACACACCCGACTACAACCCGAATACACACCCGAACACACACCCGACTACAACCCGAATACACACCCGAATACACACTCGAACACACACCCGAACACACTCCCGAACACACACCCGAATACACACCCGAACACACACCCGCATACAACCCGAATACACACCCGAACACACACCCGAATACACACCCGAATACAACCCGAATACACACCCGAATACACACCCGAATACAACCCGAATACACACCCGAATACACACCCGAACACAAACCCGAAAACACACCCGAATACACACCCGAACACACACCCGAACACACACCCGAATACACACTCGAACACACACCCGAATACAACGCGAACACACACCCGAACACACAATCGAATACAACCCGAACACACACCCGAACACACACCCGAATACAACCCGAATACACACCCGAACACACACCCGAACACACACCCGAACACACACCCGAACACACACCCGAATACAACCCGAATACACACCCGAATACACACCCGAATACACACCCGAACACACACCCGAATACACACCCGAACACACACCCGAACACACACCCGAATACAACCCGAATACACACCCGAACACTCACCCGAATACACACACGAATACAACCCGAATGCACACCCGAATACACACCCGAATACAAACCCGAAAACACACCCGAATTCACACCCGAACACACACCCGAATGCAACCCGAATACACACCCGAATGCAACCCGAATACACATCCGAATACACACCCGAACACACCCGAACACACACCCGACTACAACCCGAATACACACCCGAACACACTCCCGAACACACACCCGAATACAACCCGATCACACATCCGAACACACACCCGAATACAACCCGAATACACACCCGAACACACACCCGAACACACACCCGAATACACACCCGAACACACACCCGAACACACACCCGAACACACACCCGAATACAACCCGAATACACACCCGAACACACACCCGAACACACACCCGAACACACACATGAACACATCCGAACACACATCCGACTACAACCCGAATACACACCCGAACACACACCCGAATACAACCCGAATACACACCCGAATACACACCCGAATACACACCCGAACACACACCCGAATACACACCCGAACACACACCCGAACACACACCCGAATACAACCCGAATACACACCCGAACACTCACCCGAATATACACCCGAATACACACCCGAACACACACCCGAATACACACCCGAAAACACACCCGAACACATACCCGAATACAACCCGAATACACACCCGAACACACACCCGAATACGCACCAGAACACACCCGAATACTCACACGAACACACAACCGAACACACACCCGAACACACACCCGAATACAACCCGAATACACACCCGAACACACACCGGAACACACACCCGAACTCACACCCGAACACACACCGGAACACACACCCGAATACAACCCGAATACACACCCGAACACACACCCGAACACACACCCGAATACAACCCGAATACACACCCGAACACACACCCGAACACACACCCGAATACACACCCGAACACACACCCTCACACACACCCGAACACACACCCGAATACACACCTGAACACACCCGAACACACACCCGACTACAACCCGAATACACACCCGAACACACACCCGACTACAACCCGAATACACACCCGAATACCCACCCGAACACACACCCGAACACACTCCCGAACACACACCCGAATACACACCCGAACACACACCCGAATACAACCCGAATACACACCCGAACACACACCCGAATACACAACCGAATACAACCCGAATACACACCCGAATACACACCCGAATACAACCCGAATACACACCCGAATACACACCCGAATACAAACCCGAAAACACACCCGAATACACACCCGAACACACACCCGAACACACACCCGAATACACACTCGAACACACACCCGAATACAACGCGAACACACACCCGAACACACAATCGAATACAACCCGAACACACACCCGAACACACACCCGAATACAACACGAATACACACCCGAACACACACCCGAACACACACCCGAACACACACCCGAACACACACCCGAATACAACCCGAATACACACCCGAATACACACCCGAATACACACCCGAACACACACCCGAATACACACCCGAACACACACCCGAACACACACCCGAACACACACCCGAATACAACCCG
This sequence comes from Cryptocephalus primarius, assembly GCA_963576515.1. NCBI lineage: Eukaryota > Metazoa > Arthropoda > Insecta > Coleoptera > Chrysomelidae > Cryptocephalus > Cryptocephalus primarius. The sequence continues at coordinate 8,102,364 of OY754951.1, read as the reverse complement.
AATACACACCCGAACACTCACCCGAATACACACCCGAATACACACCCGAACACACACCCGAATACACACCCGAAGACACACCCGAACACACACCCGAATACAACCCGAATACACACCCGAATACACACCCGAACACACACCCGAACACACACCCGAATACACACCCGAACACACACCCGAATACAACCCGAATACAACCCGAATACACACCCGAACACACACCCGAATACACACCCGAACACACACCCGAATACACACCCGAACACACACCCGAATACAACCCGAATACACACCCGAACACACACCCGAACACACACCCGAATACAACCCGAATACACACCCGAACACACACCCGAACACACACCCGAATACACACCCGAACACACACCCGAACACACACCCGAATACACACCCGAACACACACCCGAACACACACCCTAACACACACCCGAACACACACCCGAATACAACCCGAATACACACTCGAACACACACCCGAATACACACCTGAACACACCCGAACACACACCCGACTACAACCCCAATACAGACCCGAACACACTCCCGAACACACACCCGAACACACCCGAATACTCACCCGAACACACAACCGAACACACACCCGAACACACACCCGAACACACACCCGAATACAACCCGAATACACACCCGAACACACACCCGAACACACACCCGAATACACACCCGAACACACACCCGAACACACACCCGAACACACACCCGAATACAACCCGAATACACACCCGAACACACACCCGAATACACACCTGAACACACCCGAACACACACCCTACTACAACCCGAATACACACCCGAACACACACCCGAATACAACCCGAATACACACCCGAATACACACCCGAATACACACCCGAACACACACCCGAATACACACCCGAACACACACCCGAACACACACCCGAATACAACCCGAATACACACCCGAACACTCACCCGAATATACACCCGAATACACACCCGAACACACACCCGAATACACACCCGAAAACACACCCGAACACATACCCGAATACAACCCGAATACACACCCGAACACACACCCGAATACGCACCAGAACACACCCGAATACTCACCCGAACACCCAACCGAACACACACCCGAACACACACCCGAATACACACCCGAACACACACCCGAACACACACCGAAACACACACCCGAACACACACCCGAATACAACCCGAATACACTCCCGAACACACACCCGAACACACACCCGAATACACACCCGAACACACACCCGAATACAACCCGAATACACACCCGAATACACACCCGAATACAACCCGAATACACACCCGAATACAAACCCGAAAACACACCCGAATACACACCCGAACACACTCCCGAACACACACACGAATACAACCCGATCACACACCCGAACACACACCCGAATACAACCCGAATACACACCCGAATACACACCCGAATACAAACCCGAAAACACACCCGAATACACACCCGAACACACACCCGAAAACACACCCGAACACACACCCGAATACACACCCGAACACACACCCGAACACACTCCCGAACACACACCCGAATACAACCCGATCACACACCCGAACACACACCCGAATACAACCCGAACACACACCCGAATACACACCCGAATACAAACCCGAAAACACACCCGAACACACACCCGAATACACACCCGAACACACACCCGACTACAACCCGAATCCACACCCGAACACACTCCCGAACACACACCCGAATACAACCCGATCACACACCCGGACACACACCCGAATACAACCCGAACACACACCCGAATACACACTCGAACACACACCCGAATACAACGCGAACACACACCCGAACACACAATCGAATACAACCCGAACACACACCCGAACACACACCCGAATACAACCCGAATACACACCCGAACACACACCCGAACACACACCCGAACACACACCCGAACACACACCCGAATACAACCCGAATACACACCCGAATACACACCCGAATACACACCCGAACATACACCCGAATACACACCCGAACACACACCCGAACACACTCCCGAATACAACCCGAATACACACCCGAACACTCACCCGAATACACACCCGAATACACACCCGAACACACACCCGAATACACACCCGAACACACACCCGAACACACACCCGAATACAACCCGAATACACACCCGAATACACACCCGAACACACACCCGAACACACACCCGAATACACACCCGAACACACACCCGAATACAACCCGAATACAACCCGAATACACACCCGAACACACACCCGAATACACACCCGAACACACACCCGAATACACACCCGAACACACACCCGAACACAACCCGAATACACACCCGAATACACACCCGAATACACACCCGAACACACACCCGAATACCCACCCGAACACACACCCGAACACACACCCGAATACAACCCGAATACACACCCGAATACAAACCCGAAAACACACCCGAATACACACCCGAACACAAACCCGAATGCAACCCGAATACACACCCGAACACACACCCAAATACACACCCGAACACACACCCGAATACAACCCGAATACACACCCGAACACACACCCGAATACACACCCGAACACACACCCGAATATACACCCGAACACACACCCGAATACACACCCGAACACACACCCGAATACAACCCGAACACACACCCGAACACACACCAGAATACAACCCGAACACACACCCGAACACACACCCGAATACACACCCGAACACACACCCGAATACAACCCGAATACACACCCGAACACACACCCGAATACACACCCGAATACAACCCGAATACACACCCGAAATCACACCCGAATACCACCCGAATACACACCCGAATACACACCCGAATACAAACCCGAAAACACACCCGAATACACACCCGAACACACACCCGAATGCAACCCGAATACACACCCGAACACACACCCGAATACACACCCGAACACACACCCGAATACAACCCGAATACACACCCGAACACACACCCGAATACACACCCGAACACACACCCGAATATACACCCGAACACACACCCGAATACACACCCGAACACACACCCGAACACACACCCGAATACAACCCGAACACACACCCGAACACACACCCGAATACAACCCGAATACACACCCGAACACACACCCGAACAAACACCCGAATACACACCCGAACACACACCCGAATACAACCCGAATACACACCCGAACACACACCCGAATACACACCCGAATACAACCCGAATACACACCCGAAAACACACCCGAATACAACCCGAATACACACCCGAATACACACCCGAATACAAACCCGAAAACACACCCGAATACACACCCGAACACACACCCGAACACACACCCGAATACACACTCGAACACACACCCGAATACAACGCGAACACACACCCGAACACACAATCGAATACAACCCGAACACACACCCGAACACACACCCGAATACAACCCGAATACACACCCGAACACACACCCGAACACACACCCGAACACACACCCGAACACACACCCGAATACAACCCGAATACACACCCGAATACACACCCGAATACACACCCGAACACACACCCGAATACACACCCGAACACACACCCGAACACACACCCGAATACAACCCGAATACACACCCGAACACTCACCCGAATACACACACGAATACAACCCGAATGCACACCCGAATACACACCCGAATACAAACCCGAAAACACACCCGAATTCACACCCGAACACACACCCGAATGCTACCCGAATACACACCCGAATGCAACCCGAATACACATCCGAATACACACCCGAACACACCCGAACACACACCCGACTACAACCCGAATACACACCCGAACACACTCCCGAACACACACCCGAATACAACCCGATCACACATCCGAACACACACCCGAATACAACCCGAATACACACCCGAACACACACCCGAACACACACCCGAATACACACCCGAACACACACCCGAACACACACCCGAACACACACCCGAATACAACCCGAATACACACCCGAACACACACCCGAACACACACCCGAACACACACATGAACACACCCGAACACACACCCGACTACAACCCGAATACACACCCGAACACACACCCGAATACAACCCGAATACACACCCGAATACACACCCGAATACACACCCGAACACACCCGAATACACACCCGAACACACACCCGAACACACACCCGAATACACACCCGAACACTCACCCGAATATACACCCGAATACACACCCGAACACACACCCGAATACACACCCGAAAACACACCCGAACACATACCCGAATACAACCCGAATACACACCCGAACACACACCCGAATACGCACCAGAACACACCCGAATACTCACACGAACACACAACCGAACACACACCCGAACACACACCCGAATACAACCCGAATACACACCCGAACACACACCGGAACACACACCCGAACTCACACCCGAACACACACCGGAACACACACCCGAATACAACCCGAATACACACCCGAACACACACCCGAACACACACCCGAATACAACCCGAATACACACCCGAACACACACCCGAACACACACCCGAATACACACCCGAACACACACCCGAACACACACCCGAATACACACCCGAACACACACCCGAACACACACCCTAACACACACCCGAACACACACCCGAATACAACCCGAATACACACCCGAACACACACCCGAATACACACCTGAACACACCCGAACACACACCCGACTACAACCCGAATACACACCCGAACACACACCCGACTACAACCCGAATACACACACGAATACCCACCCGAACACACACCCGAACACACTCCCGAACACACACCCGAATACACACCCGAACACACACCCGAATACAACCCGAATACACACCCGAACACACACCCGAATACACACCCGAATACAACCCGAATACACACCCGAATACACACCCGAATACAACCCGAATACACACCCGAATACACACCCGAATACAAACCCGAAAACACACCCGAATACACACCCGAACACACACCCGAACACACACCCGAATACACACCCGAATACAACGCGAACACACACCCGAACACACAATCGAATACAACCCGAACACACACCCGAACACACACCCGAATACAACACGAATACACACCCGAACACACACCCGAACACACACCCGAACACACACCCGAACACACACCCGAATACAACCCGAATACACACCCGAATACACACCCGAATACACACCCGAACACACACCCGAATACACACCCGAACACACACCCGAACACACACCCGAACACACACCCGAATACAACCCGAATACACACCCGAACACTCACCCGAATACACACCCGAATACACACCCGAATACACACCCGAAGACACACCCGAACACACACCCGAATACAACCCGAATACACACCCGAATACACACCCGAACACACACCCGAACACACACCCGAATACACACCCGAACACACACCCGAATACAACCCGAATACAACCCGAATACACACCCGAACACACACCCGAATACACACCCGAACACACACCCGAATACACACCCGAACACACACCCGAATACAACCCGAATACACACCCGAACACACACCCGAACACACACCCGAATACAACCCGAATACACACCCGAACACACACCCGAACACACACCCGAACACACACCCGAACACACACCCGAATACACACCCGAATACACACCCGAACACACACCCGAACACACACCCGAATACACACCCGAACACACACACCCGAACACATACCCGAATACAACCCGAATACACACCCGAACACACTCCCGAATACACACCCGAATACTCACCCGAACACACAACCGAACACACACCCGAACACACACCCGAACACACACCCGAATGCAACCCGAATACACACCCGAACACACAACCGAATACAACCCGAATACACACCCGAACACACACCGGAACACACACCCGAACACAGACCCGAATACAACCCGAATACACACCCGAACACACACCCGAACACACACCCGAATACACACCCGAACACACACCCGAACACACACCCGAACACACACCCGAATACAACCCGAATACACACCCGAACACACACCCGAACACACAACCGAATACAACCCGAATACACACCCGAACACACCCGAATACACACCTGAACACACCCGAACACACACCCGACTACAACCCGAATACACACCCGAACACATACCCGAATACAAACCCGAACACACCCGAACACACACCCGACTAAAACCCGAATACACACCTGAACACACTCCCGAACACACACCCGAATAAACACCCGAACACACACCCGAATACAACCCGAATACACACCCGAACACACACCCGAATACAACCCGAATACACACCCGAACACACACCCGAACACACACCCGAACACACACCCGAATACACACCCGAACACACACCCGAATACAACGCGAACACACACCCGAACACACAATCGAATACAACCCGAACACACACCCGAACACACACCCGAATACAACACGAATACACACCCGAACACACACCCGAGCACACACCCGAACACACACCCGAACACACACCCAAATACAACCCGAATACACACCCGAACACACACCCGAACACACACCCGAACACACACCCGAATACAACCCGAATACACACCCGAACACTCACCCGAATACACACCCGAATACACACCCGAACACACACCCGAATACACACCCGAAGACACACCCGAACACACACCCGAATACAACCCGAATACACACCCGAATACACACCCGAACACACACCCGAACACACACCCGAATACACACCCGAACACACACCCGAATACAACCCGAATACAACCCGAATACACACCCGAATACACACCCGAATACAACCCGAATACACACCCGAACACACAATCGAATACAACCCGAACACACAACCGAACACACACCCGAATGCAACCCGAATACACACCCGAACACACACCCGAATACACACCCGAACACACACCCGAATACAACCCGAATACACACCCGAACACACAATCGAATACGACCCGAACACACAACCGAACACACACCCGAATACAACCCGAATACACACCCGAATACACACCCGAACACACACCCGAATACACACCCGAACACACAACCGAACACACACCCGAATACAACCCGAATACAACCCGAATACACACCCGAACACTCACCCGAATACACACCCGAATACACACCCGAACACACACCCGAACACACACCCGAATACAACCCGAATACACACCCGAATACACACCCGAACACACACCCGAACACACACCCGTATACAACCCGAATACACACCCGAACACACACCCGAATACACACCCGAACACACACCCGAATACACACCCGAACACACACCCGAACACACAATCGAATACAACCCGAACACACAACCGAACACACACCCGAATGCAACCCGAATACACACCCGAACACACACCCGAATACACACCCGAACACACACCTGAATACAACCCGAACACACACCCGAACACACAATCGAATACGACCCGAACACACAACCGAACACACACCCGAATACAACCCGAATACACACCCGAATACACTCCCGAACACACACCCGAATACACACCCGAACACACAACCGAACACACACCTGAATACAACCCGAATACACACCCGAACACTCACCCGAATACACACCCGAATACACACCCGAACACACACCCGAATACACACCCGAACACACACCCGAACACACACCCGAATACAACCCGAATACACACCCGAATACACACCCGAACACACACCCGAACACACACCCGTATACAACCCGAATACACACCCGAACACACACCCGAAAACACACCCGAACACACACCCGAATACACACCCGAACACACACCCGAATACAACCCGAATACAACCCGAATACACACCCGAACACACACCCGAATACACACCCGAACACACACCCGAATACACACCCGAACACACACCCGAATACAACCCGAATACACACCCGAATACACACCCGAATACACACCCGAACACACACCCGAATACACACCCGAACACACACCCGAACACACACCCGAATACAACCCGAATACACACCCGAATACACACCCGAATACAAACCAGAAAACACACCCGAATACACACCCGAACACACACCCGAATACAACCCGAATACACACCCGAACACACACCCGAATACACACCCGAACACACACCCGAATATACACCCGAACACACACCCGAATACACACCCGAACACACACCCGAACACACACCCGAATACAACCCGAATACACACCCGAATAAACACCCGAATACAAACCTGAAAACACACCCGAATACACACCCGAACACACACACGAATGCAACCCGAATACACACCCGAATACACACCCGAACACACACCCGACTACAACCCCAATACAGACCCGAACACACTCCCGAACACACACCCGAACACACCCGAATACTCACCCGAACACACAACCGAACACACACCCGAACACACACCCGAACACACACCCGAATACAACCCGAATACACACCCGAACACACACCCGAATACAACCCGAATACACACCCGAACACACACCCGAACACACACCCGAACACACACCCGAATACAACCCGAATACACACCCGAACACACACCCGAATACACACCCGAACACACACCCGAATACACACCCGAACACACACCCGAATGCAACCCGAATTCACACCCGAACACACACCCGAATGCAACCGAATACACACCCGAACACACATCCGAATACACACCCGAACACACACCCGAATGCAACCCGAATACACATCCGAATACACACCCGAACACACCCGAACACACACCCGACTACAACCCGAATACACACCTGAACACACCCGAACACACACCCTACTACAACCCGAATACACACCTGAACACACACCCGAATACAACCCGAATACACACCCGAATACACACCCGAATACACACCCGAACACACACCCGAATACACACCCGAACACACACCCGAACACACACCCGAATACAACCCGAATACACACCCGAACACTCACCCGAATATACACCCGAATACACACCCGAACACACACCTGAATACACACCCGAAAACACACCCGAACACATACCCGAATACAACCCGAATACACACCCGAACACACACCCGAATACGCACCAGAACACACCCGAATACTCACCCGAACACCCAACCGAACACACACCCGAACACACACCCGAATACAACTCGAATACACACCCGAACACACACCGGAACACACACCCGAACTCACACCCGAACACACACCCGAACACACACCCGAATGCAACCCGAATACACACCCGAACACACACCCGAACACACACCCGAATACACACCCGAACACACACCCGAACACACACCGAGACACACACCCGAACACACACCCGAATACAACCCGAATACACACCCGAACACACACCCGAACACACACCCGAATACACACCCGAACACACACCCGAATACAACCCGAATACACACCCGAATACACACCCGAATACAACCCGAATACACACCCGAATACAAACCCGAAAACACACCCGAATACACACCCGAACACACTCCCGAACAAACACACGAATACAACCCGATCACACACCCGAACACACACCCGAATACAACCCGAATACACACCCGAATACACACCCGAATACAAACCCGAAAACACACCCGAATACACACCCGAACACACACCCGAAAACACACCCGAACACACACCCGAATACACACCCGAACACACACCCGACTACAACCCGAATACACACCCGAACACACTCCCGAACACACACCCGAATACAACCCGATCACACACCCGAACACACACCCGAATACAACCCGAACACACACCCGAATACACACCCGAATACAAACCCGAAAACACACCCGAATACACACCCGAACACACACCCGAAAACACACCCGAACACACACCCGAATACACACCCGAACACACACCCGACTACAACCCGAATACACACCCGAACACACTCCCGAACACACACCCGAATACAACCCGATCACACACCCGAACACACACCCGAATACAACCCGAACACACACCCGATTACACACTCGAACACACACCCGAATACAACGCGAACACACACCCGAACACACAATCGAATACATCCCGAACACACACCCGAACACACACCCGAATACAACCCGAATACACACCCGAACACACACCCGAACACACACCCGAACACACACCCGAACACACACCCGAATACAACCCGAATACACACCCGAATACACACCCGAATACACACCCGAACATACACCCGAATACACACCCGAACACACACCCGAACACACACCCGAATACAACCCGAATACACACCCGAACACTCACCCGAATACACACCCGAATACACACACGAACACACACCCGAATACACACCCGAACACACACCCGAACACACACCCGAATACAACCCGAATACACACCCGAATACACACCCGAACACACACCCGAACACACACCCGAATACACACCCGAACACACACCCGAATACAACCCGAATACAACCCGAATACACCCCCGAACACACACCCGAATACACACCCGAACACACACCCGAATACACACCCGAACACACACCCGAACACAACCCGTATACACACCCGAATACACACCCGAATACACACCCGAACACACACCCGAATACCCACCCGAACACACACCCGAACACACACCCGAATACAACCCGAATACACACCCGAATACAAACCCGAAAACACACCCGAATACACACCCGAACACAAACCCGAATGCAACCCGAATACACACCCGAACACACACCCAAATACACACCCGAACACACACCCGAATACAACCCGAATACACACCCGAACACACACCCGAATACACACCCGAACACACACCCGAATATACACCCGAACACACACCCGAATACACACCCGAACACACACCCGAATACAACCCGAACACACACCCGAACACACACCCGAATACAACCCGAACACACACCCGAACACACACCCGAATACACACCCGAACACACACCCGAATACAACCCGAATACACACCCGAACACACACCCGAATACACACCCGAATACAACCCGAATACACACCCGAAAACACACCCGAATACCACCCGAATACACACCCGAATACACACCCGAATACAAACCCGAAAACACACCCGAATACACACCCGAACACACACCCGAATGCAACCCGAATACACACCCGAACACACACCCGAATACACACCCGAACACACACCCGAATACAACCCGAATACACACCCGAACACACACCCGAATACACACCCGAACACACACCCGAATATACACCCGAACACACACCCGAATACACACCCGAACACACACCCGAACACACACCCGAATACAACCCGAACACACACCCGAACACACACCCGAATACAACCCGAATACACACCCGAACACACACCCGAACACACACCCGAATACACACCCGAACACACACCCGAATACAACCCGAATACACACCCGAACACACACCCGAATACACACCCGAATACAACCCGAATACACACCCGAAAACACACCCGAATACAACCCGAATACACACCCGAATACACACCCGAATACAAACCCGAAAACACACCCGAATACACACCCGAACACACACCCGAACACACACCCGAATACACACTCGAACACACACCCGAATACAACGCGAACACACACCCGAACACACAATCGAATACAACCCGAACACACACCCGAACACACACCCGAATACAACCCGAATACACACCCGAACACACACCCGAACACACACCCGAACACACACCCGAACACACACCCGAATACAACCCGAATACACACCCGAATACACACCCGAATACACACCCGAACACACACCCGAATACACACCCGAACACACACCCGAACACACACCCGAATACAACCCGAATACACACCCGAACACTCACCCGAATACACACACGAATACAACCCGAATGCACACCCGGATACACACCCGAATACAAACCCGAAAACACACCCGAATTCACACCCGAACACACACCCGAATGCAACCCGAATACACACCCGAATGCAACCCGAATACACATCCGAATACACACCCGAACACACCCGAACACACACCCGACTACAACCCGAATACACACCCGAACACACTCCCGAACACACACCCGAATACAACCCGATCACACATCCGAACACACACCCGAATACAACCCGAATACACACCCGAACACACACCCGAACACACACCCGAATACACACCCGAACACACACCCGAACACACACCCGAACACACACCCGAATACAACCCGAATACACACCCGAACACACACCCGAACACACACCCGAACACACACATGAACACACCCGAACACACATCCGACTACAACCCGAATACACACCCGAACACACACCCGAATACAACCCGAATACACACCCGAATACACACCCGAATACACACCCGAACACACACCCGAATACACACCCGAACACACACCCGAACACACACCCGAATACAACCCGAATACACACCCGAACACTCACCCGAATATACACCCGAATACACACCCGAACACACACCCGAATACACACCCGAAAACACACCCGAACACATACCCGAATACAACCCGAATACACACCCGAACACACACCCGAATACGCACCAGAACACACCCGAATACTCACACGAACACACAACCGAACACACACCCGAACACACACCCGAATACAACCCGAATACACACCCGAACACACACCGGAACACACACCCGAACTCACACCCGAACACACACCGGAACACACACCCGAATACAACCCGAATACACACCCGAACACACACCCGAACACACACCCGAATACAACCCGAATACACACCCGAACACACACCCGAACACACACCCGAATACACACCCGAACACACACCCGAACACACACCCGAATACACACCCGAACACACACCCGAACACACACCCTAACACACACCCGAACACACACCCGAATACAACCCGAATACACACCCGAACACACACCCGAATACACACCTGAACACACCCGAACACACACCCGACTACAACCCGAATACACACCCGAACACACACCCGACTACAACCCGAATACACACCCGAATACCCACCCGAACACACACCCGAACACACTCCCGAACACACACCCGAATACACACCCGAACACACACCCGAATACAACCCGAATACACACCCGAACACACACCCGAATACACAACCGAATACAACCCGAATACACACCCGAATACACACCCGAATACAACCCGAATACACACCCGAATACACACCCGAATACAAACCCGAAAACACACCCGAATACACACCCGAACACACACCCGAACACACACCCGAATACACACTCGAACACACACCCGAATACAACGCGAACACACACCCGAACACACAATCGAATACAACCCGAACACACACCCGAACACACACCCGAATACAACACGAATACACACCCGAACACACACCCGAGCACACACCCGAACACACACCCGAACACACACCCAAATACAACCCGAATACACACCCGAACACACACCCGAACACACACCCGAACACACACCCGAATACAACCCGAATACACACCCGAACACTCACCCGAATACACACCCGAATACACACCCGAACACACACCCGAATACACACCCGAAGACACACCCGAACACACACCCGAATACAACCCGAATACACACCCGAATACACACCCGAACACACACCCGAACACACACCCGAATACACACCCGAACACACACCCGAATACAACCCGAATACAACCCGAATACACACCCGAACACACACCCGAATACACACCCGAACACACACCCGAATACACACCCGAACACACACCCGAATACAACCCGAATACACACCCGAACACACACCCGAACACACACCCGAATACAACCCGAATACACACCCGAACACACACCCGAACACACACCCGAATACACACCCGAACACACACCCGAACACACACCCGAATACACACCCGAACACACACCCGAACACACACCCTAACACACACCCGAACACACACCCGAATACAACCCGAATACACACTCGAACACACACCCGAATACACACCTGAACACACCCGAACACACACCCGACTACAACCCGAATACACACCCGAACACACACCCGACTACAACCCGAATACACACCCGAATACACACTCGAACACACACCCGAACACACTCCCGAACACACACCCGAATACACACCCGAACACACACCCGCATACAACCCGAATACACACCCGAACACACACCCGAATACACACCCGAATACAACCCGAATACACACCCGAATACACACCCGAATACAACCCGAATACACACCCGAATACACACCCGAACACAAACCCGAAAACACACCCGAATACACACCCGAACACACACCCGAACACACACCCGAATACACACTCGAACACACACCCGAATACAACGCGAACACACACCCGAACACACAATCGAATACAACCCGAACACACACCCGAACACACACCCGAATACAACCCGAATACACACCCGAACACACACCCGAACACACACCCGAACACACACCCGAACACACACCCGAATACAACCCGAATACACACCCGAATACACACCCGAATACACACCCGAACACACACCCGAATACACACCCGAACACACACCCGAACACACACCCGAATACAACCCGAATACACACCCGAACACTCACCCGAATACACACACGAATACAACCCGAATGCACACCCGAATACACACCCGAATACAAACCCGAAAACACACCCGAATTCACACCCGAACACACACCCGAATGCAACCCGAATACACACCCGAATGCAACCCGAATACACATCCGAATACACACCCGAACACACCCGAACACACACCCGACTACAACCCGAATACACACCCGAACACACTCCCGAACACACACCCGAATACAACCCGATCACACATCCGAACACACACCCGAATACAACCCGAATACACACCCGAACACACACCCGAACACACACCCGAATACACACCCGAACACACACCCGAACACACACCCGAACACACACCCGAATACAACCCGAATACACACCCGAACACACACCCGAACACACACCCGAACACACACATGAACACACCCGAACACACATCCGACTACAACCCGAATACACACCCGAACACACACCCGAATACAACCCGAATACACACCCGAATACACACCCGAATACACACCCGAACACACACCCGAATACACACCCGAACACACACCCGAACACACACCCGAATACAACCCGAATACACACCCGAACACTCACCCGAATATACACCCGAATACACACCCGAACACACACCCGAATACACACCCGAAAACACACCCGAACACATACCCGAATACAACCCGAATACACACCCGAACACACACCCGAATACGCACCAGAACACACCCGAATACTCACACGAACACACAACCGAACACACACCCGAACACACACCCGAATACAACCCGAATACACACCCGAACACACACCGGAACACACACCCGAACTCACACCCGAACACACACCGGAACACACACCCGAATACAACCCGAATACACACCCGAACACACACCCGAACACACACCCGAATACAACCCGAATACACACCCGAACACACACCCGAACACACACCCGAATACACACCCGAACACACACCCTCACACACACCCGAACACACACCCGAATACACACCTGAACACACCCGAACACACACCCGACTACAACCCGAATACACACCCGAACACACACCCGACTACAACCCGAATACACACCCGAATACCCACCCGAACACACACCCGAACACACTCCCGAACACACACCCGAATACACACCCGAACACACACCCGAATACAACCCGAATACACACCCGAACACACACCCGAATACACAACCGAATACAACCCGAATACACACCCGAATACACACCCGAATACAACCCGAATACACACCCGAATACACACCCGAATACAAACCCGAAAACACACCCGAATACACACCCGAACACACACCCGAACACACACCCGAATACACACTCGAACACACACCCGAATACAACGCGAACACACACCCGAACACACAATCGAATACAACCCGAACACACACCCGAACACACACCCGAATACAACACGAATACACACCCGAACACACACCCGAACACACACCCGAACACACACCCGAACACACACCCGAATACAACCCGAATACACACCCGAATACACACCCGAATACACACCCGAACACACACCCGAATACACACCCGAACACACACCCGACTACAACCCGAATACACACCCGAATACCCACCCGAACACACACCCGAACACACTCCCGAACACACACCCGAATACACACCCGAACACACACCCGAATACAACCCGAATACACACCCGAACACACACCCGAATACACAACCGAATACAACCCGAATACACACCCGAATACACACCCGAATACAACCCGAATACACACCCGAATACACACCCGAATACAAACCCGAAAACACACCCGAATACACACCCGAACACACACCCGAACACACACCCGAATACACACTCGAACACACACCCGAATACAACGCGAACACACACCCGAACACACAATCGAATACAACCCGAACACACACCCGAACACACACCCGAATACAACACGAATACACACCCGAACACACACCCGAGCACACACCCGAACACACACCCGAACACACACCCAAATACAACCCGAATACACACCCGAACACACACCCGAACACACACCCGAACACACACCCGAATACAACCCGAATACACACCCGAACACTCACCCGAATACACACCCGAATACACACCCGAACACACACCCGAATACACACCCGAAGACACACCCGAACACACACCCGAATACAACCCGAATACACACCCGAATACACACCCGAACACACACCCGAACACACACCCGAATACACACCCGAACACACACCCGAATACAACCCGAATACAACCCGAATACACACCCGAATACACACCCGAACACACACCCGAATACAACCCGAATACACACCCGAACACACACCCGAACACACACCCGAATACAACCCGAATACACACCCGAACACACACCCGAACACACACCCGAATACACACCCGAACACACACCCGAACACACACCCGAATACACACCCGAACACACACCCGAACACACACCCTAACACACACCCGAACACACACCCGAATACAACCCGAATACACACTCGAACACACACCCGAATACACACCTGAACACACCCGAACACACACCCGACTACAACCCGAATACACACCCGAACACACACCCGACTACAACCCGAATACACACCCGAATACACACTCGAACACACACCCGAACACACTCCCGAACACACACCCGAATACACACCCGAACACACACCCGCATACAACCCGAATACACACCCGAACACACACCCGAATACACACCCGAATACAACCCGAATACACACCCGAATACACACCCGAATACAACCCGAATACACACCCGAATACACACCCGAACACAAACCCGAAAACACACCCGAATACACACCCGAACACACACCCGAACACACACCCGAATACACACTCGAACACACACCCGAATACAACGCGAACACACACCCGAACACACAATCGAATACAACCCGAACACACACCCGAACACACACCCGAATACAACCCGAATACACACCCGAACACACACCCGAACACACACCCGAACACACACCCGAACACACACCCGAATACAACCCGAATACACACCCGAATACACACCCGAATACACACCCGAACACACACCCGAATACACACCCGAACACACACCCGAACACACACCCGAATACAACCCGAATACACACCCGAACACTCACCCGAATACACACACGAATACAACCCGAATGCACACCCGAATACACACCCGAATACAAACCCGAAAACACACCCGAATTCACACCCGAACACACACCCGAATGCAACCCGAATACACACCCGAATGCAACCCGAATACACATCCGAATACACACCCGAACACACCCGAACACACACCCGACTACAACCCGAATACACACCCGAACACACTCCCGAACACACACCCGAATACAACCCGATCACACATCCGAACACACACCCGAATACAACCCGAATACACACCCGAACACACACCCGAACACACACCCGAATACACACCCGAACACACACCCGAACACACACCCGAACACACACCCGAATACAACCCGAATACACACCCGAACACACACCCGAACACACACCCGAACACACACATGAACACACCCGAACACACATCCGACTACAACCCGAATACACACCCGAACACACACCCGAATACAACCCGAATACACACCCGAATACACACCCGAATACACACCCGAACACACACCCGAATACACACCCGAACACACACCCGAACACACACCCGAATACAACCCGAATACACACCCGAACACTCACCCGAATATACACCCGAATACACACCCGAACACACACCCGAATACACACCCGAAAACACACCCGAACACATACCCGAATACAACCCGAATACACACCCGAACACACACCCGAATACGCACCAGAACACACCCGAATACTCACACGAACACACAACCGAACACACACCCGAACACACACCCGAATACAACCCGAATACACACCCGAACACACACCGGAACACACACCCGAACTCACACCCGAACACACACCGGAACACACACCCGAATACAACCCGAATACACACCCGAACACACACCCGAACACACACCCGAATACAACCCGAATACACACCCGAACACACACCCGAACACACACCCGAATACACACCCGAACACACACCCTCACACACACCCGAACACACACCCGAATACACACCTGAACACACCCGAACACACACCCGACTACAACCCGAATACACACCCGAACACACACCCGACTACAACCCGAATACACACCCGAATACCCACCCGAACACACACCCGAACACACTCCCGAACACACACCCGAATACACACCCGAACACACACCCGAATACAACCCGAATACACACCCGAACACACACCCGAATACACAACCGAATACAACCCGAATACACACCCGAATACACACCCGAATACAACCCGAATACACACCCGAATACACACCCGAATACAAACCCGAAAACACACCCGAATACACACCCGAACACACACCCGAACACACACCCGAATACACACTCGAACACACACCCGAATACAACGCGAACACACACCCGAACACACAATCGAATACAACCCGAACACACACCCGAACACACACCCGAATACAACACGAATACACACCCGAACACACACCCGAACACACACCCGAACACACACCCGAACACACACCCGAATACAACCCGAATACACACCCGAATACACACCCGAATACACACCCGAACACACACCCGAATACACACCCGAACACACACCCGAACACACACCCGAACACACACCCGAATACAACCCGAATACACACCCGAACACTCACCCGAATACACACCCGAATACACACCCGAACACACACCCGAATACACACCCGAAGACACACCCGAACACACACCCGAATACAACCCGAATACACACCCGAATACACACCCGAACACACACCCGAACACACACCCGAATACACACCCGAACACACACCCGAATACAACCCGAATACAACCCGAATACACACCCGAACACACACCCGAATACACACCCGAACACACACCCGAATACACACCCGAACACACACCCGAATACAACCCGAATACACACCCGAACACACACCCGAACACACACCCGAATACAACCCGAATACACACCCGAACACACACCCGAACACACACCCGAATACACACCCGAACACACACCCGAACACACACCCGAATACACACCCGAACACACACCCGAACACACACCCTAACACACACCCGAACACACACCCGAATACAACCCGAATACACACTCGAACACACACCCGAATACACACCTGAACACACCCGAACACACACCCGACTACAACCCGAATACACACCCGAACACACACCCGACTACAACCCGAATACACACCCGAATACACACCCGAACACACACCCGAACACACTCCCGAACACACACCCGAATACACACCCGAACACACACCCGCATACAACCCGAATACACACCCGAACACACACCCGAATACACACCCGAATACAACCCGAATACACACCCGAATACACACCCGAATACAACCCGAATACACACCCGAATACACACCCGAATACAAACCCGAAAACACACCCGAATACACACCCGAACACACACCCGAACACACACCCGAATACACACTCGAACACACACCCGAATACAACGCGAACACACACCCGAACACACAATCGAATACAACCCGAACACACACCCGAACACACACCCGAATACAACACGAATACACACCCGAACACACACCCGAACACACACCCGAACACACACCCGAACACACACCCGAATACAACCCGAATACACACCCGAATACACACCCGAATACACACCCGAACACACACCCGAATACACACCCGAACACACACCCGAACACACACCCGAACACACACCCGAATACAACCCGAATACACACCCGAACACTCACCCGAATACACACCCGAATACACACCCGAACACACACCCGAATACACACCCGAAGACACACCCGAACACACACCCGAATACATCCCGAATACACACCCGAATACACACCCGAACACACACCCGAACACACACCCGAACACACACCCGAATACAACCCGAATACAACCCGAATACACACCCGAACACACACCCGAATACACACCCGAACACACACCCGAATACACACCCGAACACACACCCAAATACAACCCGAATACACACCCGAATACACACCCGAATACACACCCGAACACACACCCGAATACCCACCCGAACACACACCCGAACACACACCCGAATACAACCCGAATACACACCCGAATACAAACCCGAAAACACACCCGAATACACACCCGAACACACACCCGAATACAACCCGAATACACACCCGAACACACACCCGAATACACACCCGAACACACACCCGAATACAACCCGAATACACACCCGAACACACACCCGAACACACACCCGAATATACACCCGAACACACACCCGAATACACACCCGGACACACACCCGAACACACACCCGAATACAACCCGAACACACACCCGAACAAACACCCGAATACAACCCGAACACACACCCGAATATACACCCGAACACACACCCGTATAAAACCCGAATACACACCCGAACACACACCCGAATACACACCCGAACACACACCCGAATACACACCCGAACACACACCCGAATACAACCCGAATACAACCCGAATACACACCCAAACACACACCCGAATACACACCCGAACACACACCCGAATACACACCCGAACACACACCCGAATACAACCCGAATACACAGCCGAATACACAGCCGAATACACACCCGAACACACACCCGAATACACACCCGAACACACACCCGAACACACACCCGAATACAACCCGAATACACACCCGAATACACACCCGAATACAAACCCGAAAACACACCCGAATACACACCCGAACACACACCCGAATACAACCCGAATACACACCCGAACACACACCCGAATACACACCCGAACACACACCCGAATATACACCCGAACACACACCCGAATACACACCCGAATACAACCCGAATACACACCCGAATACACACCCGAATACAACCCGAATACACACCCGAATACACACCCGAATACAAACCCGAAAACACACCCGAATACACACCCGAACACACACCCGAACACACACCCGAATACACACTCGAACACACACCCGAATACAACGCGAACACACACCCGAACACACAATCGAATACAACCCGAACACACACCCGAACACTCACCCGAATACAACCCGAATACACACCCGAACACACACCCGAACACACACCCGAACACACACCCGAACACACACCCGAATACAACCCGAATACACACCCGAATACACACCCGAATACACACCCGAACACACACCCGAATACACACCCGAACACACACCCGAACACACACCCGAACACACACCCGAATACAACCCGAATACACACCCGAACACTCACCCGAATACACACCCGAATACACACCCGAACACACACCCGAATACACACCCGAACACACACCCGAATACACACCCGAAGACACACCCGAACACACACCCGAATACAACCCGAATACACACCCGAATACACACCCGAACACACACCCGAACACACACCCGAATACACACCCGAACACACACCCGAATACAACCCGAATACAACCCGAATACACACCCGAACACACACCCGAATACACACCCGAACACACACCCGAATACACACCCGAACACACACCCGAATACAACCCGAATACACACCCGAACACACACCCGAATACACACCCGAACACACACCCGAACACACACCCGAACACACACCCGAACACACACCCGAATACAACCCGAATACACACCCGAACACACACCCGAATACACACCCGAACACACACCCGAACACACACCCTAACACACACCCGAACACACACCCGAATACAACCCGAATACACACTCGAACACACACCCGAATACACACCTGAACACACCCGAACACACACCCGACTACAACCCGAATACACACCCGAACACACACCCGAATACAACCCGAATACACACCCGAATACACACCCGAATACAAACCCGAAAACACACCCGAATACACACCCGAACACACACCCGAACACACACCCGAATACACACTCGAACACACACCCGAACACACACCCGAACACACACCCGAACACACACCCGAATACAACCCGAATACACACCCGAATACACACCCGAATACACACCCGAACACACACCCGAATACACACCCGAACACACACCCGAACACACACCCGAACACACACCCGAATACAACCCGAATACACACCCGAACACTCACCCGAATACACACCCGAATACACACCCGAACACACACCCGAATACACACCCAAAGACACACCCGAACACACACCCGAATACAACCCGAATACACACCCGAATACACACCCGAACACACACCCGAACACACACCCGAATACACACCCGAACACACACCCGAATACAACCCGAATACAACCCGAATACACACCCGAACACACACCCGAATACACACCCGAACCCACACCCGAATACACACCCGAACACACACCCGAATACAACCCGAATACACACCCGAATACACACCCGAATACACACCCGAACACACACCCGAATACCCACCCGAACACACACCCGAACACACACCCGAATACAACCCGAATACACACCCGAATACAAACCCGAAAACACACCCGAATACACAACCGAACACACACCCGAATACAACCCGAATACACACCCGAACACACACCCGAATACACACCCGAACACACACCCGAATACAACCCGAATACACACCCGAACACACACCCGAACACACACCCGAACACACACCCGAATATACACCCGAACACACACCCGAATACACACCCGAACACACACCCGAACACACACCCGAATACAACCCGAACACACACCCGAACAAACACCCGAATACAACCCGAACACACACCCGAATATACACCCGAACACACACCCGTATACAACCCGAATACACACCCGAACACACACCCGAATACACACCCGAACACACACCCGAATACACACCCGAACACACACCCGAATACAACCCGAATACAACCCGAATACACACCCGAACACACACCCGAATACACACCCGAACACACACCCGAATACAACCCGAATACACAGCCGAATACACAGCCGAATACACACCCGAACACACACCCGAATACACACCCGAACACACACCCGAACACACACCCGAATACAACCCGAATACACACCCGAATACACACCCGAATACAAACCCGAAAACACACCCGAATACACACCCGAACACACACCCGAATACAACCCGAATACACACCCGAACACACACCCGAATACACACCCGAACACACACCCGAATGTACACCCGAACACACACCCGAATACACACCCGAATACAACCCGAATACACACCCGAATACACACCCGAATACAACCCGAATACACACCCGAATACACACCCGAATACAAACCCGAAAACACACCCGAATACACACCCGAACACACACCCGAACACACACCCGAATACACACTCGAACACACACCCGAATACAACGCGAACACACACCCGAACACACAATCGAATACAACCCGAACACACACCCGAACACACACCCGAATACAACCCGAATACACACCCGAACACACACCCGAACACACACCCGAACACACACCCGAACACACACCCGAATACAACCCGAATACACACCCGAATACACACCCGAATACACACCCGAACACACACCCGAATACACACCCGAACACACACCCGAACACACACCCGAACACACACCCGAATACAACCCGAATACACACCCGAACACTCACCCGAATACACACCCGAATACACACCCGAACACACACCCGAATACACACCCGAAGACACACCCGAACACACTCCCGAATACAACCCGAATACACACCCGGATACACACCCGAACACACACCCGAACACACACCCGAATACACACCCGAACACACACCCGAATACAACCCGAATACAACCCGAATACACACCCGAACACACACCCGAATACACACCCGAACACACACCCGAATACACACCCGAACACACACCCGAATACAACCCGAATACACACCCGAATACACACCCGAATACACACCCGAACACACACCCGAATACCCACCCGAACACACACCCGAACACACACCCGAATACAACCCGAATACATACCCGAATACAAACCCGAAAACACACCCGAATACACACCCGAACACACACCCGAATACAACCCGAATACACACCCGAACACACACCCGAACACACACCCGAATATACACCCGAACACACACCCGAATACACACCCGAACACACACCCGAACACACACCCGAATACAACCCGAACACACAGCCGAACAAACACCCGAATACAACCCGAACACACACCCGAATATACACCCGAACACACACCCGAATACAAACCGAACACACACCCGAACACACACCCGAATACAACCCGAACACACACCCGAACACACACCCGAACACACACCCGAATACAACCCGAATACACACCCGAACACACACCCGAACACACACCCGAATACACACCCGAATACACACCCGAATACACGCCCGAACTCACACCCGAATACAACCCGAACACACACCCGAACACTCACCCGAATACAACCCGAATACACACCCGAACACACACCCGAACTCACACCCGAATACAACCCGAATACACACCCGAATACACACCCGACTACAACCCGAATACACACCCGAACACACACCCGTATACAACCCGAATACACACCCGAACACACACCCGAATACACACCCGAACACACACCCGAATACAACCCGAATACAACCCGAATACACACCCGAACACACACCCGAATACACACCCGGACACACACCCGAATACACACCCGAACACACACCCGAATACAACCCGAATACACACCCGAATACACACCCGAATACACACCCGAACACACACCCGAATACACACCCGAACACACACCCGAACACACACCCGAATACAACCCGAATACACACCCGAATACACACCCGAATACAAACCCGAAAACACACCCGAATACACACCCGAACACACACCCGAATACAACCCGAATACACACCCGAACACACACCCGAATACACACCCGAACACACACCCGAATATACACCCGAACACACACCCGATTACACACCCGAACACACACCCGAACACACACCCGAATACAACCCGAATACACACCCGAATAAACACCCGAATACAAACCCGAAAACACACCCGAA
Organism: Cryptocephalus primarius; assembly: GCA_963576515.1. Taxonomy (NCBI): domain Eukaryota; kingdom Metazoa; phylum Arthropoda; class Insecta; order Coleoptera; family Chrysomelidae; genus Cryptocephalus; species Cryptocephalus primarius. The sequence goes on along the minus strand of OY754951.1, from coordinate 8,076,120 downwards.
TACACACCCGAACAAACACACGAATGCAACCCGAATACACACCCGAATACACACCCGAACACACACCCGACTACAACCCGAATACAGACCCGAACACACTCCCGAACACACACCCGAACACACCCGAATACTCACCCGAACACACAACCGAACACACACCCGAACACACACCCGAACACACACCCGAATACAACCCGAATACACACCCGAACACACACCCGAATACAACCCGAATACACACCCGAAAACACACCCGAACACACACCCGAACACACACCCGAATACATCCCGAATACACACCCGAACACACACCCGAATACACACCCGAACACACACCCGAATACACACCCGAACACACACCCGAATGCAACGCGAATACACACCCGAATACACACCCGAACACACCCGAACACACACCCGTCTACAACCCGAATACACACCCGGACACACTCCCGAACACACACCCGAATACAACCCTATCACACACCCGAACACACACCCGAATGCAACCCGAATACACACCCGAACACACATCCGAATACACACCCGAACACACACCCGAACACACACCCGAATACAACCCGAATACACACCCGAACACTCACCCGAATACACACACGAATACAACCCGAATGCACACCCGAATACACACCCGAATACAAACCCGAAAACACACCCGAATTCACACCCGAACACACACCCGAATACAACCCGAATACACACCCGAACACACACCCGAATACACACCCGAACACACACCCGAATACAACCCGAATACACACCCGAACACACACCCGAACACACACCCGAATATACACCCGAACACACACCCGAATACACACCCGAACACACACCCGAATACAACCCGAATACACACCCGAACACACACCCGAACACACACCCGAATATACACCCGAACACACACCCGAATACACACCCGGACACACACCCGAACACACACCCGAATACAACCCGAACACACACCCGAACAAACACCCGAATACAACCCGAACACACACCCGAATATACACCCGAACACACACCCGTATAAAACCCGAATACACACCCGAACACACACCCGAATACACACCCGAACACACACCCGAATACACACCCGAACACACACCCGAATACAACCCGAATACAACCCGAATACACACCCAAACACACACCCGAATACACACCCGAACACACACCCGAATACACACCCGAACACACACCCGAATACAACCCGAATACACAGCCGAATACACAGCCGAATACACACCCGAACACACACCCGAATACACACCCGAACACACACCCGAACACACACCCGAATACAACCCGAATACACACCCGAATACACACCCGAATACAAACCCGAAAACACACCCGAATACACACCCGAACACACACCCGAATACAACCCGAATACACACCCGAACACACACCCGAATACACACCCGAACACACACCCGAATATACACCCGAACACACACCCGAATACACACCCGAATACAACCCGAATACACACCCGAATACACACCCGAATACAACCCGAATACACACCCGAATACACACCCGAATACAAACCCGAAAACACACCCGAATACACACCCGAACACACACCCGAACACACACCCGAATACACACTCGAACACACACCCGAATACAACGCGAACACACACCCGAACACACAATCGAATACAACCCGAACACACACCCGAACACTCACCCGAATACAACCCGAATACACACCCGAACACACACCCGAACACACACCCGAACACACACCCGAACACACACCCGAATACAACCCGAATACACACCCGAATACACACCCGAATACACACCCGAACACACACCCGAATACACACCCGAACACACACCCGAACACACACCCGAACACACACCCGAATACAACCCGAATACACACCCGAACACTCACCCGAATACACACCCGAATACACACCCGAACACACACCCGAATACACACCCGAACACACACCCGAATACACACCCGAAGACACACCCGAACACACACCCGAATACAACCCGAATACACACCCGAATACACACCCGAACACACACCCGAACACACACCCGAATACACACCCGAACACACACCCGAATACAACCCGAATACAACCCGAATACACACCCGAACACACACCCGAATACACACCCGAACACACACCCGAATACACACCCGAACACACACCCGAATACAACCCGAATACACACCCGAACACACACCCGAATACACACCCGAACACACACCCGAACACACACCCGAACACACACCCGAACACACACCCGAATACAACCCGAATACACACCCGAACACACACCCGAATACACACCCGAACACACACCCGAACACACACCCTAACACACACCCGAACACACACCCGAATACAACCCGAATACACACTCGAACACACACCCGAATACACACCTGAACACACCCGAACACACACCCGACTACAACCCGAATACACACCCGAACACACACCCGAATACAACCCGAATACACACCCGAATACACACCCGAATACAAACCCGAAAACACACCCGAATACACACCCGAACACACACCCGAACACACACCCGAATACACACTCGAACACACACCCGAACACACACCCGAACACACACCCGAACACACACCCGAATACAACCCGAATACACACCCGAATACACACCCGAATACACACCCGAACACACACCCGAATACACACCCGAACACACACCCGAACACACACCCGAACACACACCCGAATACAACCCGAATACACACCCGAACACTCACCCGAATACACACCCGAATACACACCCGAACACACACCCGAATACACACCCAAAGACACACCCGAACACACACCCGAATACAACCCGAATACACACCCGAATACACACCCGAACACACACCCGAACACACACCCGAATACACACCCGAACACACACCCGAATACAACCCGAATACAACCCGAATACACACCCGAACACACACCCGAATACACACCCGAACCCACACCCGAATACACACCCGAACACACACCCGAATACAACCCGAATACACACCCGAATACACACCCGAATACACACCCGAACACACACCCGAATACCCACCCGAACACACACCCGAACACACACCCGAATACAACCCGAATACACACCCGAATACAAACCCGAAAACACACCCGAATACACAACCGAACACACACCCGAATACAACCCGAATACACACCCGAACACACACCCGAATACACACCCGAACACACACCCGAATACAACCCGAATACACACCCGAACACACACCCGAACACACACCCGAACACACACCCGAATATACACCCGAACACACACCCGAATACACACCCGAACACACACCCGAACACACACCCGAATACAACCCGAACACACACCCGAACAAACACCCGAATACAACCCGAACACACACCCGAATATACACCCGAACACACACCCGTATACAACCCGAATACACACCCGAACACACACCCGAATACACACCCGAACACACACCCGAATACACACCCGAACACACACCCGAATACAACCCGAATACAACCCGAATACACACCCGAACACACACCCGAATACACACCCGAACACACACCCGAATACAACCCGAATACACAGCCGAATACACAGCCGAATACACACCCGAACACACACCCGAATACACACCCGAACACACACCCGAACACACACCCGAATACAACCCGAATACACACCCGAATACACACCCGAATACAAACCCGAAAACACACCCGAATACACACCCGAACACACACCCGAATACAACCCGAATACACACCCGAACACACACCCGAATACACACCCGAACACACACCCGAATGTACACCCGAACACACACCCGAATACACACCCGAATACAACCCGAATACACACCCGAATACACACCCGAATACAACCCGAATACACACCCGAATACACACCCGAATACAAACCCGAAAACACACCCGAATACACACCCGAACACACACCCGAACACACACCCGAATACACACTCGAACACACACCCGAATACAACGCGAACACACACCCGAACACACAATCGAATACAACCCGAACACACACCCGAACACACACCCGAATACAACCCGAATACACACCCGAACACACACCCGAACACACACCCGAACACACACCCGAACACACACCCGAATACAACCCGAATACACACCCGAATACACACCCGAATACACACCCGAACACACACCCGAATACACACCCGAACACACACCCGAACACACACCCGAACACACACCCGAATACAACCCGAATACACACCCGAACACTCACCCGAATACACACCCGAATACACACCCGAACACACACCCGAATACACACCCGAAGACACACCCGAACACACTCCCGAATACAACCCGAATACACACCCGGATACACACCCGAACACACACCCGAACACACACCCGAATACACACCCGAACACACACCCGAATACAACCCGAATACAACCCGAATACACACCCGAACACACACCCGAATACACACCCGAACACACACCCGAATACACACCCGAACACACACCCGAATACAACCCGAATACACACCCGAATACACACCCGAATACACACCCGAACACACACCCGAATACCCACCCGAACACACACCCGAACACACACCCGAATACAACCCGAATACATACCCGAATACAAACCCGAAAACACACCCGAATACACACCCGAACACACACCCGAATACAACCCGAATACACACCCGAACACACACCCGAATACACACCCGAACACACACCCGAATACAACCCGAATACACACCCGAACACACACCCGAACACACACCCGAATATACACCCGAACACACACCCGAATACACACCCGAACACACACCCGAACACACACCCGAATACAACCCGAACACACAGCCGAACAAACACCCGAATACAACCCGAACACACACCCGAATATACACCCGAACACACACCCGAATACAAACCGAACACACACCCGAACACACACCCGAATACAACCCGAACACACACCCGAACACACACCCGAACACACACCCGAATACAACCCGAATACACACCCGAACACACACCCGAACACACACCCGAATACACACCCGAATACACACCCGAATACACGCCCGAACTCACACCCGAATACAACCCGAACACACACCCGAACACTCACCCGAATACAACCCGAATACACACCCGAACACACACCCGAACTCACACCCGAATACAACCCGAATACACACCCGAATACACACCCGACTACAACCCGAATACACACCCGAACACACACCCGTATACAACCCGAATACACACCCGAACACACACCCGAATACACACCCGAACACACACCCGAATACAACCCGAATACAACCCGAATACACACCCGAACACACACCCGAATACACACCCGGACACACACCCGAATACACACCCGAACACACACCCGAATACAACCCGAATACACACCCGAATACACACCCGAATACACACCCGAACACACACCCGAATACACACCCGAACACACACCCGAACACACACCCGAATACAACCCGAATACACACCCGAATACACACCCGAATACAAACCCGAAAACACACCCGAATACACACCCGAACACACACCCGAATACAACCCGAATACACACCCGAACACACACCCGAATACACACCCGAACACACACCCGAATATACACCCGAACACACACCCGATTACACACCCGAACACACACCCGAACACACACCCGAATACAACCCGAATACACACCCGAATAAACACCCGAATACAAACCCGAAAACACACCCGAATACACACCCGAACAAACACACGAATGCAACCCGAATACACACCCGAATACACACCCGAACACACACCCGACTACAACCCGAATACAGACCCGAACACACTCCCGAACACACACCCGAACACACCCGAATACTCACCCGAACACACAACCGAACACACACCCGAACACACACCCGAACACACACCCGAATACAACCCGAATACACACCCGAACACACACCCGAATACAACCCGAATACACACCCGAAAACACACCCGAACACACACCCGAACACACACCCGAATACATCCCGAATACACACCCGAACACACACCCGAATACACACCCGAACACACACCCGAATACACACCCGAACACACACCCGAATGCAACGCGAATACACACCCGAATACACACCCGAACACACCCGAACACACACCCGTCTACAACCCGAATACACACCCGGACACACTCCCGAACACACACCCGAATACAACCCTATCACACACCCGAACACACACCCGAATGCAACCCGAATACACACCCGAACACACATCCGAATACACACCCGAACACACACCCGAATGCAACCCGAATACACATCCGAATACACATCCGAATACACACCCGAACACACCCGAACACACACCCGACTACAACCCGAATACACACCCGAACACACTCCCGAACACACACCCGAATACAACCCGATCACACACCCGAACACACACCCGAATACAACCCGAATACACACCCGAACACACACCCGAACACACACCCGAATATACACCCGAACACACACCCGAACACACACCCGAACACACACCCGAATACAACCCGAATACACACCCGAACACACACCCGAACACACACCCGAACACACACCCGAATACACACCTGAACACGCCCGAACACACACCCGACTACAACCCGAATACACACCCGAACACACACCCGAATACAACCCGAATACACACCCGAATACACACCCGAACACACACCCGAATACACACCCGAACACACACCCGAACACACACCCGAATACAACCCGAATACAACCCGAATACACACCCGAACACTCACCCGAATATACACCCGATTACACACCCGAACACACACCCGAATACACACCCCAAAACACACCCGAACACATACCCGAATACAACCCGAATACACACCCGAACACACACCCGAATACGCACCAGAACACACCCGAATACTCACCCGAACACACAACCGAACACACACCCGAACACACACCCGAATACAACCCGAATACACACCCGAACACACACCCGAATACAACCCGAATACACACCCGAACACACACCGGAACACACACCCGAACTCACACCCGAACACACACCCGAACACACACCCGAATACAACCCGAATACACATCCGAACACACACCCGAACACACACCCGAATACACACCCGAATACACACCCGAACACACACCCGAACACACACCCGAATACACACCCGAACACACACCCGAACACACACCCGAACACACACCCGAACACACACCCGAATACAACCCGAATACACACCCGAACACACACCCGAATACACACCTGAACACACCCGAACACACACCCGACTACAACCCGAATACACACCCGAACACACCCCCGACTACAACCCGAATACACACCCGAACACACACCCGAACACACACACGAATACACACCCGAACACACACCCGAACACACACCCGAATACACACCCGAACACACACCCGAACACACACCCGAACACACACCCGAACACACACCCGAATACACACCCGAACACACACCCGAACACACACCCGAACACACACCCGAATACAACCCGAATACACACCCGAACACACACCCGAATACACACCTGAACACACCCGAACACACACCCGACTACAACCCGAATACACACCCGAACACACACCCGACTACAACCCGAATACACACCCGAACACACACCCGAACACACTCCCGAACACACACCCGAATACACACCCGAACACACACACGAATACAACCCGAATACACACCCGAACACACACCCGAATACACACCCGAATACAACCCGAATACACACCCGAAAACACACCCGAATACAACCCGAATACACACCCGAATACACACCCGAATACAAACCCGAAAACACAACCGAATACACACTCGAACACACACCCGAATACAACGCGAACACACACCCGAACACACAATCGAATACAACCCGAACACACACCCGAACACACACCCGAATACAACCCGAATACACACCCGAACACACACCCGAACACACACCCGAACACACACCCGAACACACACCCGAATACAACCCGAATACACAAACGAATACACACCCGAATACACACCCGAACACACACCCGAATACACACCCGAACACACACCCGAACACACACCCGAATACAACCAGAATACACACCCGAACACTCACCCGAATAGACACCCGAATACAACCCGAATGCACACCCGAATACACACCCGAATACAAACCCGAAAACACACCCGAATTCACACTCGAACACACACCCGAATGCAACCCGAATACACACCCGAACACACACCCGAATGCAACCCGAATACACATCCGAATACACACCCGAACACACCCGAACACACACCCGACTACAACCCGAATACACACCCGAACACACTCCCGAACACACACCCGAATACAACCCGATCACACACCCGAACACACACCCGAATACAACCCGAATACACACCCGAACACACACCCGAACACACACCCGAATACACACCCGAACACACACCCGAACACACACCCGAACACACACGCGAACACACACACGAATACAACCCGAATACACACCCGAACACTCACCCGAATACACACCCGAATACAACCCGAATGCACACCCGAATACACACCCGAATACAAACCCGAAAACACACCCGAATTCACACCCGAACACACACCCGAATGCAACCCGAATACACACCCGAACACACACCCGAATGCAACCCGAATACACATCCGAATACACACCCGAACACACACCCGACTACAACCTGAATACACACCCGAACACACTCCCGAACACACAACCGAATACAACCCGATCACACACCCGAACACACACCCGAATACAACCCGAATACACACCCGAACACACACCCGAACACACACCCGAATTCACACCCGAACACACACCCGAACACACACCCGAACACACACCCGAACACACACCCGAATACAACCCGAATACACACCCGAACACACACCCGAATACACACCTGAACACACCCGAACACACACCCGACTACAACCCGAATACACACCCGAACACACACCCGAATACAACCCGAATACACACCCGAATACACACCCGAATACACACCCGAACACACACCCGAATACACACCCGAACACACACCCGAACACACACCCGAATTCAACCCAAATACACACCCGAACACTCACCCGAATATACACCCGAATACACACCCGAACACACACCCGAATACACACCCGAAAACACACCCGAACACATACCCGAATACAACCCGAATACACACCCGAACACACACCGGAACACACACCCGAACACACACCCGAACACAGACCCGAATACAACCCGAATACACACCCGAACACACTCCCGAACACACACCCGAACACACACCCGAACACACACCCGATTACAACCCGAATACACACCCGAACACACACCCGAATACACACCCGAACACACCCAAACACACACCCGACTACAACCCGAATACACACCCGAACACACACCCGAACACACACCCGAATACACACCCGAACACACACCCGAATACAACCCGAATACACACCCGAACACACACCCGAATACACACCCGAACACACACCCGAACACAAACCCGAACACACACCCGAATACAACCCGAATACACACCCGAACCCACACCCGAACACACACCCGAACACACCCCCGAATACAACCCGAATACACACCCGAACACACACCCGAATACAACCCAAATACACACCCGAACACACACCCGAATACACACCCGAACACACCCGAACACACAACCGACTACAACCCGAATATACACCCGAACACACACCCGAAAACACACCCGAACACACACCCGAACACACACCCGAATACAACCCGAATACACACCCGAATACACACCCGAATACAAACCCGAAAACACACCCGAATACACACCCGAACACACACCCGAATGCAACCCGAATACACACCCGAATACACTCCCGAACACACACCCGAACACACCCGAATACTCACCCGAACACTCACCCGAACACACACCCGAACACACACCCGAATACAAACCGAACACACACACGAACACACACCCGAATACAACCCGAACACACACCCAAACACACACCCGAATACAACCCGAATACACACCCGAACACACACCCGAACACACACCCGAATACAACCCGAATACACACCCGAATACACACCCGAATACACACCCGAACACACACCCGAATACACACCCGAACACACACCCGAACTCACACCCGAATACAACCCGAATACACACCCGAACACTCACCCGAATACACACCCGAATACACACCCGAACACACACCCGAACACACACCCGAATACAACCCGAATACACCCCCGAATACACACCCGAATACAAATCCGAACACACACCCGAATACAACCAGAACACACACCCGAACACACACCCGAATACAACCCTAATACAACCCGAATACACACCCGAACACACACCCGGACACACACCCGAACACACACCCGAACATACACCCGAATACAACCCGAATACACACCCGAATACACACCCGAATACACACCCGAACACACACCCGAATACACACCCGAACACACACCCGAACACACACCCGAATGCAACCCGAATACACACCCGAACACTCACACGAATACACACCCGAACACACACCCGAACCCACACCCGAACACACACCCGAATACAACCCGAATACACACCCGAACACACAACCGAATACAACCCGAATACACACCCGAACACACACCCGAACACACACCCGAACACAGACCCGAATACAACCCGAATACACACCCGAACACACACCCGAACACACACCCGAATACACACCCGAACACACACCCGAACACACACCCGAACACACACCCGAATACAAACCCGAAAACACACCCGAATACACACCCGAACACACACCCGAATGCATCCCGAATACACACCCGAATACACTCCCGAACACACACTCGAACACACCCGAATACTCACCCGAACACTCACCCGAACACACACCCGAACACACACCCGAACACACACCCGAATACAACCCGAATACACACCCGAACACATACCCGAACACACACCCGAATATACACCCGAACACACACCCGAATACACACCCGAACACACACCCGAACACACACCCGAATGCAACCCGAATACACACCCGAACACACACCCGAATACACACCCGAACACACACCCGAACTCACACCCGAATACAACCCGAATACACACCCGAACACTCACCCGAATACACACCCGAATACACACCCGAACACACACCCGAACACACACCCGAATACAACCCGAATACACACCCGAATACACACCCGAATACAAATCCGAACACACACCCGAATACAACCAGAACACACACCCGAACACACACCCGAATACAACCCGAATACAACCCGAATACACACCCGAACACACACCCGGACACACACCCGAACACACACCCGAACATACACCCGAATACAACCCGAATACACACCCGAATACACACCCGAATACACACCCGAACACACACCCGAATACACACCCGAACACACACCCGAACACACACCCGAATGCAACCCGAATACACACCCGAACACTCACCCGAATACACACCCGAACACACACCCGAACACACACCCGAACACACCCCGAATGCAACCCGAATACACACCCGAACACACAACCGAATACAACCCGAATACACACCCGAACACACACCGGAACACACACCCGAACACACACCCGAACACAGACCCGAATACAACCCGAATACACACCCGAACACACACACGAACACACACCCGAATACACACCCGAACACACACCCGAACACACACCCGAACACACACCCGAATACAACCCGAATACACACCCGATCACACACCCGAACACACACCCGAATACAACCCGAATACACACCCGAACACACCCGAATACACACCTGAACACACCCGAACACACACCCGACTACAACCCGAATACACACCCGAACACACCCGAATACACACCCGAACACACCCGAACACACACCCGACTACAACCCGAATACACACCTGAACACACTCCCGAACACACACCCGAATAAAAACCCGAACACACACCCGAATACAACCCGAATACACACCCGAACACACACCCGAACACAACCCGAATACACACCCGAACACACACCCGAACACACACCCGAACACACACCCGAATACACACCCGAACACACACCCGAATACAACCCGAATACACACCCGAACACACACCCGAACACACACCCGAACACACACCCGAATACAACCCGAATACACACCCGAACACACACCCGAACACACACCCGAGTACACACCCAAACACACACCCAAACACACACCCGAACACACACCCGAATACAACCCGAATACACACCCGAACACACACCCGAACACACACCCGAACACACCCCCGAATACAACTCGAATACCCACCCGAACACACACCTGAATACACACCCGAACACACCCGAACACATACCCGACTACAACCCGAATACACACCCGAACACACACCCGAATACACACCCGAACACACCCGAACACACACCCGACTACAACCCGAATACACACCCGAACACACTCCCGAACACACACCCGAATACACACCCGAACACACACCCGAATACAACCCGAATACACACCCGAACACACACCCGAATACACACCCGAATACAAACCCGAACACACACCCGAATACAACCCGAATACACACCCGAACCCACACCCGAACACACACCCGAACACACCCCCGAATACAACCCGAATACACACCCGAACACACACCCGAACACACACCCGAACACACACCCGAATACAACCCAAATACACACCCGAACACACACCCGAATACACACCCGAACACACACCCGACTACAACCCGAATACAACCCGAATACACACCCGAATACACACCCGAATACAAACCCGAAAACACACCCGAATACACACCCGAACACACACCCGAATGCAACCCGAATACACACCCGAATACACTCCCGAACACACACCCGAACACACCCGAATACTCACCCGAACACTCACCCGAACACACACCCGAATACAAACCGAACACACACACGAACACACACCCGAATACAACCCGAACACACACCCGAATACAACCCGAATACACACCCGAACACACACCCGAACACACACCCGAATACAACCCGAATACACACCCGAATACACACCCGAATACACACCCGAACACACACCCGAATACACACCCGAACACACACCCGAACTCACACCCGAATACAACCCGAATACACACCCGAACACTCACCCGAATACACTCCCGAATACACACCCGAACACACACCCGAACACACACCCGAATACAACCCGAATACACACCCGAATACACACCCGAATACAAATCCGAATACAACCAGAACACACACCCGAACACACACCCGAATACAACCCGAATACAACCCGAATACACACCCGAACACACACCCGGACACACACCCGAACACACACCCGAACATACATCCGAATACAACCCGAATAATACACACCCGAATACACACCCGAATACACACCCGAACACACACCCGAATACACACCCGAACACACACCCGAACACACACCCGAATGCAACCCGAATACACACCCGAACACTCACCCGAATACACACCCGAACACCCACCCGAACACACACCCGAACACACACCCGAATGCAACCCGAATACACACCCGAACACACAACCGAATACAACCCGAATACACACCCGAACACACACCGGAACACACACCCGAACACACACCCGAACACAGACCCGAATACAACCCGAATACACACCCGAACACACACCCGAACACACACCCGAATACACACCCGAACACACACCCGAACACACACCCGAACACACACCCGAACACACACCCGAATACAACCCGAATACACACCCGATCACACACCCGAACACACACCCGAATACAACCCGAATACACACCCGAACACACCCGAATACACACCTGAACACACCCGAACACACACCCGACTACAACCCGAATACACACCCGAACACACCCGAATACACACCCGAACACACACCCGACTACAACCCGAATACACACCTGAACACACTCCCGAACACACACCCGAATAAACACCCGAACACACACCCGAATACAACCCGAATACACACCCGAACACACACCCGAACACAACCCGAATACACACCCGAACACACACCCGAACACACACCCGAACACACACCCGAATACACACCCGAACACACACCCGAATACAACCCGAATACACACCCGAACACACACCCGAACACACACCCGAACACACACCCGAATACAACCCGAATACACACCCGAACACACACCCGAACACACACCCGAACACACACCCAAACACACACCCGAACACACACCCGAACACACACCCGAATACACAATCGAATACATCCCGAACACACAACCGAACACACACCCGAATACAACCCGAATACACACCCGAACACACACCCGAACACACACCCGAACACACCCCCGAATACAACTCGAATACCCACCCGAACACACACCCGAATACACACCCGAACACACCCGAACACATACCCGACTACAACCCGAATACACACCCGAACACACACCCGATACACACCCGAACACACCCGAACACACACCCGACTACAACCCGAATACACACCCGAACACACTCCCGAACACACACCCGAATACACACCCGAACACACACCCGAATACAACCCGAATACACACCCGAACACACACCCGAATACACACCCGAATACAACCCGAATACACACCCGAATACACACCCGAATACAACCCGAATACACACCCGAATACAAACCCGAGAACACACCCGAATACACACCCGAACACACACCCGAATGCAACCCGAATACACACCCGAACACACACCCGAATACACACCCGAACACACACCCGAATACAACCCGAACACACACCCGAACACACAATCGAATACAACCCGAACACACAACCGAACACACACCCGAATACAACCCGAATACACACCCGAACACACACCCGATCACACACCCGAACACACACCCGAACACACACCCGAATACAACCCGAATACACACCCGAATACACACCCGAATACACACCCGAACACACACCCGAATACACACCCGAACACACACCCGAACACACACCCGAATACAACCCGAATACACACCCGAATACTCACCCGAATACACACCCGAATACACACCCGAACACACACCCGAATACACACCCGAACACACACCCGAACACACACCCGAATACAACCCGAATACACACCCGAATACACACCCGAACACACACCCGAACACACACCCGTATACAACCCGAATACACACCCAAACACACACCCGAATACACACCCGAACACACACCCGAATACACACCCGAACACACACCCGAATACAACCCGAATACAACCCGAATACACACCCGAACACACACCCGAATACACACCCGAACACACACCCGAATACACACCCGAACACAGACCCGAATACAACCCGAATACACCACCCGAATACACACCCGAATACACACCCGAACACACACCCGAATACACACCCGAACACACACCCGAACACACACCCGAATACAACCCGAATACACACCCGAATACACACCCGAATACAAACCCGAAAACACACCCGAATACACACCCGAACACACACCCGAATGCAACCCGAATACACACCCGAACACACACCCGAATACACACCCGAACACACACCCGAATACAACCCGAATACACACCCGAACACACACCCGAATACACACCCGAACACACACCCGAATATACACCCGAACACACACCCGAATACACACCCGAACACACACCCGAACACACACCCGAAAACAACCCGAATACACACCCGAATAAACACCTGAATACAAACCCGAAAACACACCCGAATACACATCCGAACACACACACGATTGCAACCCGAATACACACCCGAATACACACCCGAACACACACCCGACTACAATCCGAATACAGACCCGAACACACTCCCGAACACACACCCGAACACACCCGAATACTCACCCGAACACACAACCGAACACACACCCGAACACACACCCGAACACACACCCGAATACAACCCGAATACACACCCGAACACACACCCGAATACAACCCGAATACACACCCGAACACACACCCGAACACACACCCGAACACACACCCGAACACACACCCGAATACAACCCGAATACACACCCGAACACACACCCGAATACACACCCGAACACACACCCGAATACACACCCGAACACACACCCGAATGCAACCCGAATACACACCCGAATACACACCCGAACACACCCGAACACACACCCGACTACAACTCGAATACACACCCGAACACACTCCCGAACACACACCCGAATACAACCCGATCACACACCCGAACACACACCCGAATACAACCCGAATGCACACCCGAATACACACCCGAATACAAACCCGAAAACACACCCGAATTCACACCCGAACACACACCCAAATGCAACCAGAATACACACCCGAACACACACCCGAATACACACCCGAACACACACCCGAATGCAACCCGAATACACATCCGAATACACACCCGAACACACCCGAACACACACCCGACTACAACCCGAATACACACCCGAACACACTCCCGAACACACACCCGAATACAACCCGATCACACACCCGAACACACACCCGAATACAACCCGAATACACACCCGAACACACACCCGAACACACACCCGAATACACACCCGAACACACACCAGAACACACACCCGAACACACACCCGAACACACACCCGAATACACACCTGAACACACCCGAACACACACACGACTACAACCCGAATACACACCCGAACACACACCCGAATACAACCCGAATACACACCCGAATACACACCCGAATACAACCCGAATACGCACCCGAACACACACCGGAACACACACCCGAACTCACACCCGAACACACACCCGAACACACACCCGAATACAACCCGAATACACACCCGAACACACACCCGAACACACACCCGAATACACACCCGAACACACACCCGAACACACACCGAAACACACACCCGAACACACACCCGAATACACCCCGAATACACACCCGAACACACACCCGAACACACACCCGAATACACACCCGAACACACACCCGAACACACACCCGAACACACACCCGAACACACACCCGAATACAACCCGAATACACACCCGAACACACACCCGAATACACACCTGAACACACCCGAACACACACCCGACTACAACCCGAATACACACCCGGACACACACCCGACTACAACCCGAATACACACCCGAATACACACCCGAACACACACCCGAACACACACCCGAATACACACTCGAACACACACCCGAATACAACGCGAACACACACCCGAACACACAATCGAATACAACCCGAACACACACCCGAACACACACCCGAATACAACCCGAATACACACCCGAACACACACCCGAACACACACCCGAACACACACCCGAATACAACCCGAATACACACCCGAATACACACCCGAACACACACCCGAATACACACCCGAACACACACCCGAATACAACCCGAATACACAACCGAACACTCACCCGAATACACACCCGAATACAACCCGAATGCACACCCGAATACACACCCGAATACAAATTCGAATACACACCCGAACACACCCGAACACACACCCGACTACAACCCGAATACACACCCGAACACACTCCCGAACACACACCCGAATACAACCCGATCACACACCCGAACACACACCCGAATACAACCCGAATACACACCCGAACACACACCCGAACACACACCCGAATACACACCCGAACACACACCCGAACACACACCCGAACACACACCCGAACACACACCCGAATACAACCCGAATACACACCCGAACACACACCCGAATAAACACCTGAACACACCCGAACACACACCCGACTACAACCCGAATACACACCCGAACACACACCCGAATACAACCCGAATACACACCCGAATACACACCAGAATACACACCCGAACACACACCCGAATACACACCCGAACACACACCCAAACACACACCCGAATACAACCCGAATACACACCCGAACACTCACCCGAATATACACCCGAATACACACCCGAACACACACCCGAATACACACCCGAAAACACACCCGAACACATACCCGAATACAACCCGAATACACACCCGAACACACACCGGAACACACACCCGAACACACACCCGAACACAGACCCGAATACAACCCGAATACACACCCGAACACACACCCGAACACACACCCGAATACACACCCGAACACACTCCCGAACACACACCCGAACACACACCCGATTACAACCCGAATACACACCCGAACACACACCCGAATACACCCGAACACACTCCCGACTACAACCCGAATACACACCCGAACACACACCGGAATACACACCCGAACACACCCGAACACACACCCGACTACAACCCGAATACACACCCGAACACATTCCCGAACACACACCCGAATACATCCCCGAACACACACCCGAGTACAACCCGAATACACACCCGAGTACAACCCGAATACACACCCGAACACTCACCCGAATACACATCCGAATACTCACCCGAACACACACCCGAACACACACATGAATACAACCCGAATACACACCCGAACACACACCCGAATACAACCCGAATACACACCCGAACACACACCCGAACACACACCCGAACTCACACCCGAATACAACCCGAATACACACGCGAACACACACCCGAATACACACCCGAACACACACCCGAATACACACCCGAACACACACCCGAATGCAACCCGAATACACACCCGAATACACTCCCGAACACACCCGAATACACACCCGAACACACACCCGAATACAACCCGATCACACACCCGAACACACACCCGAATACAACCCGAATGCACACCCGAATACACACCCGAATACAAACCCGAAAACACACCCGAATTCACACCAGAACACACACCCGAATGCAACCCGAATACACACCCGAACACACACCCGAATACACACCCGAACACACACCCGAATGCAACCCGAATACACATCCGAATACACACCCGAACACACCCGAACACACACCCGACTACAACCCGAATACACACCCGAACACACTCCCGAACACACACCCGAATACAACCCGATCACACACCCGAACACACACCCGAATACAACCCGAATACACACCCGAACACACACCCGAACACACACCCGAATACACACCCGAACACACACCCGAACGCACACCCGAACACACACCCGAACACACACCCGAATACAACCCGAATACACACCCGAACACACACCCGAATACACACCTGAACACACCCGAACACACACCCGACTACAACCCGAATACACACCCGAACACACACCCGAATACAACCCGAATACACACCCGAATACACACCCGAATACACACCCGAACACACACCCGAATACACACCCGAACACACACCCGAACACACACCCGAATACAACCCGAATACACACCCGAACACTCACCCGAATATACACCCCAATAAACACCCGAACACACACCCGAATACACACCCGAAAACACACCCGAACACATACCCGAATACAACCCGAATACACACCCGAACACACACCCGAATACGCACCAGAACACACCCGAATACTCACCCGAACACACAACCGAACACACACCCGAACACACACCCGAATACAACCCGAATACACACCCGAACACACACCCGACTACAACCCGAATACACACCCGGACACACACCCGACTACAACCCGAATACACACCCGAATACACACCCGAACACACACCCGAACACACTCCCGAACACACACACGAATACACACCCGAACACACACACGAATACAACCCGAATACACACCCGAACACACACCCGAATACACACCCGAATACAACCCGAATACACACCCGAAAACACACCCGAATACAACCCGAATACACACCCGAATTCACACCCGAATACAAACCCGAAAACACACCCGAATACACACCCGAACACACACCCGAACACACACCCGAATACACACTCGAACACACACCCGAATACAACGCGAACACACACCCGAACACACAATCGAATACAACCCGAACACACACCCGAACACACACCCGAATACAACCCGAATACACACCCGAACACACACCCGAACACACACACGAACACACACCCGAACACACACCCGAATACAACCCGAATACACACCCGAATACACACCCGAATACACACCCGAACACACACCCGAATACACACCCGAACACACACCCGAACACACACCCGAATACAACCCGAATACACACCCGAACACTCACCAGAATACACACCCGAATACAACCCGAATGCACACCCGAATACACACCCGAATACAAACCCGAAAACACACCCGAATTCACACCCGAACACACACCCGAATGCAACCCGAATACAAACCCGAACACACACCCGAATGCAACACGAATACACATCCGAATACACACCCGAACACACCCGAACACACACCCGACTACAACCCGAATACACACCCGAACACACTCCCGAACACACACCCGAATACAACCCGATCACACACCCGAACACACACCCGAATACAACCCGAATACACACCCGAACACACACCCGAGCACACACCCGAATACACACCCGAACACACACCCGAACACACACCCGAACACACACCCGAACACACACCCGAATACAACCCGAATACACACCCGAACACACACCCGAATACAACCCAAATACAGACCCGAACACACACCCAAATACACACCCGAACACACACCCGACTACAACCCGAATATACACCCGAACACACACCCGAAAACACACCCGAACACACACCCGAACACACACCCGAATACAACCCGAACACACACCCGAATACACACCCGAATACAAACCCGAAAACACACCCGAATACACACCCGAACACACACCCGAATGCAACCCGAATACACACCCGAACACATTCCCGAACACACACCCGAATACATCCCCGAACACACACCCGAGTACAACCCGAATACACACCCGAGTACAACCCGAATACACACCCGAACACTCACCCGTATACACATCCGAATACTCACCCGAACACACACCCGAACACACACCCGAACACACACATGAATACAACCCGAATACACACCCGAACACACACCCGAATACAACCCGAATACACACCCGAACACACACCCGAACACACACCCGAACTCACACCCGAATACAACCCGAATACACACGCGAACACACACCCGAATACACACCCGAACACACACCCGAATACACACCCGAACACACAACCGAATGCAACCCGAATACACACCCGAATACACTCCCGAACACACCCGAATACACACCCGAACACACACCCGAATACAACCCGATCACACACCCGAACACACACCCGAATACAACCCGAATGCACACCCGAATACACACCCGAATACAAACCCGAAAACACACCCGAATTCACACCCGAACACACACCCGAATGCAACCCGAATACACACCCGAACACACACCCGAATACACACCCGAACACACACCCGAATACAACCCGATCACACACCCGAACACACACCCGAATACAACCCGAATGCACACCCGAATACACACCCGAATACAAACCCGAAAACACACCCGAATTCACACCCGAACACACACCCGAATGCAACCCGAATACACACCCGAACACACAC
This sequence comes from Cryptocephalus primarius, assembly GCA_963576515.1. Lineage (NCBI taxonomy): Eukaryota > Metazoa > Arthropoda > Insecta > Coleoptera > Chrysomelidae > Cryptocephalus > Cryptocephalus primarius. Next base: position 8,054,172 of record OY754951.1, on the reverse strand, counting down.
CCGACTACAACCCGAATACACACCCGAACACACCCGAATACACACCCGAACACACCCGAACACACACCCGACTACAACCCGAATACACACCTGAACACACTCCCGAACACACACCCGAATAAAAACCCGAACACACACCCGAATACAACCCGAATACACACCCGAACACACACCCGAACACAACCCGAATACACACCCGAACACACACCCGAACACACACCCGAACACACACCCGAATACACACCCGAACACACACCCGAATACAACCCGAATACACACCCGAACACACACCCGAACACACACCCGAACACACACCCGAATACAACCCGAATACACACCCGAACACACACCCGAACACACACCCGAATACACACCCGAACACACACCCAAACACACACCCGAACACACACCCGAATACAACCCGAATACACACCCGAACACACACCCGAACACACACCCGAACACACCCCCGAATACAACTCGAATACCCACCCGAACACACACCTGAATACACACCCGAACACACCCGAACACATACCCGACTACAACCCGAATACACACCCGAACACACACCCGAATACACACCCGAACACACCCGAACACACACCCGACTACAACCCGAATACACACCCGAACACACTCCCGAACACACACCCGAATACACACCCGAACACACACCCGAATACAACCCGAATACACACCCGAACACACACCCGAATACACACCCGAATACAAACCCGAACACACACCCGAATACAACCCGAATACACACCCGAACCCACACCCGAACACACACCCGAACACACCCCCGAATACAACCCGAATACACACCCGAACACACACCCGAACACACACCCGAATACAACCCAAATACACACCCGAACACACACCCGAATACACACCCGAACACACCCGAACACACACCCGACTACAACCCGAATACAACCCGAATACACACCCGAATACACACCTGAATACAAACCCGAAAACACACCCGAATACACACCCGAACACACCCGAATACTCAACCGAACACTCACCCGAACACACACCCGAATACAAACCGAACACACACACGAACACACACCCGAATACAACCCGAACACACACCCGAATACAACCCGAATACACACCCGAACACACACCCGAACACACACCCGAATACAACCCGAATACACACCCGAATACACACCCGAATACACACCCGAACACACACCCGAATACACACCCGAACACACACCCGAACTCACACCCGAATACAACCCGAATACACACCCGAACACTCACCCGAATACACTCCCGAATACACACCCGAACACACACCCGAACACACACCCGAATACAACCCGAATACACACCCGAATACACACCCGAATACAAATCCGAACACACACCCGAATACAACCAGAACACACACCCGAACACACACCCGAATACAACCCGAATACAACCCGAATACACACCCGAACACACACCCGGACACACACCCGAACACACACCCGAACATACACCCGAATACAACCCGAATACACACCCGAATAAACACCTGAACACACACCCGAATACACACCCGAACACACACCCGAACACACACCCGAATGCAACCCGAATACACACCCGAACACTCACCCGAATACACACCCGAACACCCACCCGAACACACACCCGAACACACACCCGAATGCAACCCGAATACACACCCGAACACACAACCGAATACAACCCGAATACACACCCGAACACACACCGGAACACACACCCGAACACACACCCGAACACAGACCCGAATACAACCCGAATACACACCCGAACACACACCCGAATACACACCCGAACACACACCCGAACACACACCCGAACACACACCCGAACACACACCCGAATACAACCCGAATACACACCCGATCACACACCCGAACACACACCCGAATACAACCCGAATACACACCCGAACACACCCGAATACACACCTGAACACACCCGAACACACACCCGACTACAACCCGAATACACACCCGAACACACCCGAATACACACCCGAACACACCCGAACACACACCCGACTACAACCCGAATACACACCCGAACACACACCCGAACACACACCCGAACACACACCCGAATACACACCCGAACACACACCCGAATACAACCCGAATACACACCCGAACACACACCCGAACACACACCCGAACACACACCCGAATACAACCCGAATACACACCCGAACACACACCCGAACACACACCCGAACACACACCCAAACACACACCCGAACACACACCCGAACACACACCCGAATACACAATCGAATACATCCCGAACACACAACCGAACACACACCCGAATACAACCCGAATACACACCCGAACACACACCCGAACACACACCCGAACACACCCCCGAATACAACTCGAATACCCACCCGAACACACACCCGAATACACACCCGAACACACCCGAACACATACCCGACTACAACCCGAATACACACCCGAACACACTCCCGAACACACACCCGAATACACACCCGAACACACACCCGAATACAACCCGAATACACACCCGAACACACACCCGAATACACACCCGAATACAACCCGAATACACACCCGAATACACACCCGAATACAACCCGAATACACACCCGAATACAAACCCGAGAACACACCCGAATACACACCCGAACACACACCCGAATGCAACCCGAATACACACCCGAACACACACCCGAATACACACCCGAACACACACCCGAATACAACCCGAACACACACCCGAACACACAATCGAATACATCCCGAACACACAACCGAACACACACCCGAATACAACCCGAATACACACCCGAACACACACCCGAACACACACCCGAACACACACCCGAACACACACCCGAATACAACCCGAATACACACCCGAATACACACCCGAATACACACCCGAACACACACCCGAATACACACCCGAACACACACCCGAACACACACCCGAATACAACCCGAATACACACCCGAATACTCACCCGAATACACACCCGAATACACACCCGAACACACACCCGAATACACACCCGAACACACACCCGAACAAACACCCGAATACAACCCGAATACACACCCGAATACACACCCGAACACACACCCGAACACACACCCGTATACAACCCGAATACAGACCCAAACACACACCCGAATACACACCCGAACACACACCCGAATACACACCCGAACACACACCCGAATACAACCCGAATACAACCCGAATACACACCCGAACACACACCCGAATACACACCCGAACACACACCCGAATACACACCCGAACACAGACCCGAATACAACTCGAATACACCACCCGAATACACACCCGAATACACACCCGAACACACACCCGAATACACACCCGAACACACACCCGAACACACACCCGAATACAACCCGAATACACACCCGAATACACACCCGAATACAAACCCGAAAACACACCCGAATACACACCCGAACACACACCCGAATGCAACCCGAATACACACCCGAACACACACCCGAATACACACCCGAACACACACCCGAATACAACCCGAATACACACCCGAACACACACCCGAATACACACCCGAACACACACCCGAATATACACCCGAACACACACCCGAATACACACCCGAACACACACCCGAACACACACCCGAAAACAACCCGAATACACACCCGAATAAACACCTGAATACAAACCCGAAAACACACCCGAATACACATCCGAACACACACATGAATGCAACCCGAATACACACCCGAATACACACCCGAACACACACCCGACTACAATCCGAATACAGACCCGAACACACTCCCGAACACACACCCGAACACACCCGAATACTCACCCGAACACACAACCGAACACACACCCGAACACACACCCGAACACACACCCGAATACAACCCGAATACACACCCGAACACACACCCGAATACAACCCGAATACACACCCGAACACACACCCGAACACACACCCGAACACACACCCGAACACACACCCGAATACAACCCGAATACACACCCGAACACACACCCGAATACACACCCGAACACACACCCGAATACACACCCGAACACACACCCGAATGCAACCCGAATACACACCCGAATACACACCCGAACACACCCGAACACACACCCGACTACAACCCGAATACACACCCGAACACACTCCCGAACACACACCCGAATACAACCCGATCACACACCCGAACACACACCCGAATACAACCCGAATGCACACCCGAATACACACCCGAATACAAACCCGAAAACACACCCGAATTCACACCCGAACACACACCCGAATGCAACCAGAATACACACCCGAACACACACCCGAATACACACCCGAACACACACCCGAATGCAACCCGAATACACATCCGAATACACACCCGAACACACCCGAACACACACCCGACTACAACCCGAATACACACCCGAACACACTCCCGAACACACACCCGAATACAACCCGATCACACACCCGAACACACACCCGAATACAACCCGAATACACACCCGAACACACACCCGAACACACACCCGAATACACACCCGAACACACACCAGAACACACACCCGAACACACACCCGAACACACACCCGAATACAACCCGAATACACACCCGAACACACACCCGAATACACACCTGAACACACCCGAACACACACACGACTACAACCCGAATACACACCCGAACACACACCCGAATACAAACCGAATACACACCCGAATACACACCCGAATACAACCCGAATACGCACCCGAACACACACCGGAACACACACCCGAACTCACACCCGAACACACACCCGAACACACACCCGAATACAACCCGAATACACACCCGAACACACACCCGAAAACACACCCGAATTCACACCCGAACACACACCCGAATGCAACCCGAATACACACCCGAACACACACCCGACTACAACCCGAATACACACCCGAACACACCCGAATACACACCCGAACACACCCGAACACACACCCGACTACAACCCGAATACACACCTGAACACACTCCCGAACACACACCCGAATAAAAACCCGAACACACACCCGAATACAACCCGAATACACACCCGAACACACACCCGAACACAACCCGAATACACACCCGAACACACACCCGAACACACACCCGAACACACACCCGAATACACACCCGAACACACACCCGAATACAACCCGAATACACACCCGAACACACACCCGAACACACACCCGAACACACACCCGAATACAACCCGAATACACACCCGAACACACACCCGAACACACACCCGAATACACACCCGAACACACACCCAAACACACACCCGAACACACACCCGAATACAACCCGAATACACACCCGAACACACACCCGAACACACACCCGAACACACCCCCGAATACAACTCGAATACCCACCCGAACACACACCTGAATACACACCCGAACACACCCGAACACATACCCGACTACAACCCGAATACACACCCGAACACACACCCGAATACACACCCGAACACACCCGAACACACACCCGACTACAACCCGAATACACACCCGAACACACTCCCGAACACACACCCGAATACACACCCGAACACACACCCGAATACAACCCGAATACACACCCGAACACACACCCGAATACACACCCGAATACAAACCCGAACACACACCCGAATACAACCCGAATACACACCCGAACCCACACCCGAACACACACCCGAACACACCCCCGAATACAACCCGAATACACACCCGAACACACACCCGAACACACACCCGAATACAACCCAAATACACACCCGAACACACACCCGAATACACACCCGAACACACCCGAACACACACCCGACTACAACCCGAATACAACCCGAATACACACCCGAATACACACCTGAATACAAACCCGAAAACACACCCGAATACTCAACCGAACACTCACCCGAACACACACCCGAACACACACCCGAATACAAACCGAACACACACACGAACACACACCCGAATACAACCCGAACACACACCCGAATACAACCCGAATACACACCCGAACACACACCCGAACACACACCCGAATACAACCCGAATACACACCCGAATACACACCCGAATACACACCCGAACACACACCCGAATACACACCCGAACACACACCCGAACTCACACCCGAATACAACCCGAATACACACCCGAACACTCACCCGAATACACTCCCGAATACACACCCGAACACACACCCGAACACACACCCGAATACAACCCGAATACACACCCGAATACACACCCGAATACAAATCCGAACACACACCCGAATACAACCAGAACACACACCCGAACACACACCCGAATACAACCCGAATACAACCCGAATACACACCCGAACACACACCCGGACACACACCCGAACACACACCCGAACATACACCCGAATACAACCCGAATACACACCCGAATAAACACCCGAACACACACCCGAATACACACCCGAACACACACCCGAACACACACCCGAATGCAACCCGAATACACACCCGAACACTCACCCGAATACACACCCGAACACCCACCCGAACACACACCCGAACACACACCCGAATGCAACCCGAATACACACCCGAACACACAACCGAATACAACCCGAATACACACCCGAACACACACCGCAACACACACCCGAACACACACCCGAACACAGACCCGAATACAACCCGAATACACACCCGAACACACACCCGAATACACACCCGAACACACACCCGAACACACACCCGAACACACACCCGAACACACACCCGAATACAACCCGAATACACACCCGATCACACACCCGAACACACACCCGAATACAACCCGAATACACACCCGAACACACCCGAATACACACCTGAACACACCCGAACACACACCCGACTACAACCCGAATACACACCCGAACACACCCGAATACACACCCGAACACACCCGAACACACACCCGACTACAACCCGAATACACACCCGAACACACACCCGAACACACACCCGAACACACACCCGAATACACACCCGAACACACACCCGAATACAACCCGAATACACACCCGAACACACACCCGAACACACACCCGAACACACACCCGAATACAACCCGAATACACACCCGAACACACACCCGAACACACACCCGAACACACACCCAAACACACACCCGAACACACACCCGAACACACACCCGAATACACAATCGAATACATCCCGAACACACAACCGAACACACACCCGAATACAACCCGAATACACACCCGAACACACACCCGAACACACACCCGAACACACCCCCGAATACAACTCGAATACCCACCCGAACACACACCCGAATACACACCCGAACACACCCGAACACATACCCGACTACAACCCGAATACACACCCGAACACACACCCGAATACACACCCGAACACACCCGAACACACACCCGACTACAACCCGAATACACACCCGAACACACTCCCGAACACACACCCGAATACACACCCGAACACACACCCGAATACAACCCGAATACACACCCGAACACACACCCGAATACACACCCGAATACAACCCGAATACACACCCGAATACACACCCGAATACAACCCGAATACACACCCGAATACAAACCCGAGAACACACCCGAATACACACCCGAACACACACCCGAATGCAACCCGAATACACACCCGAACACACACCCGAATACACACCCGAACACACACCCGAATACAACCCGAACACACATCCGAACACACAATCGAATACATCCCGAACACACAACCGAACACACACCCGAATACAACCCCAATACACACCCGAACACACACCCGAACACACACCCGAACACACACCCGAACACACACCCGAATACAACCCGAATACACACCCGAATACACACCCGAATACACACCCGAACACACACCCGAATACACACCCGAACACACACCCGAACACACACCCGAATACAACCCGAATACACACCCGAATACTCACCCGAATACACACCCGAATACACACCCGAACACACACCCGAATACACACCCGAACACACACCCGAACAAACACCCGAATACAACCCGAATACACACCCGAATACACACCCGAACACACACCCGAACACACACCCGTATACAACCCGAATACACACCCAAACACACACCCGAATACACACCCGAACACACACCCGAATACACACCCGAACACACACCCGAATACAACCCGAATACAACCCGAATACACACCCGAACACACACCCGAATACACACCCGAACACACACCCGAATACACACCCGAACACAGACCCGAATACAACTCGAATACACCACCCGAATACACACCCGAATACACACCCGAACACACACCCGAATACACACCCGAACACACACCCGAACACACACCCGAATACAACCCGAATACACACCCGAATACAAACCCGAAAACACACCCGAATACACACCCGAACACACACCCGAATGCAACCCGAATACACACCCGAACACACACCCGAATACACACCCGAACACACACCCGAATACAACCCGAATACACACCCGAACACACACCCGAATACACACCCGAACACACACCCGAATATACACCCGAACACACACCCGAATACACACCCGAACACACACCCGAACACACACCCGAAAACAACCCGAATACACACCCGAATAAACACCTGAATACAAACCCGAAAACACACCCGAATACACATCCGAACACACACATGAATGCAACCCGAATACACACCCGAATACACACCCGAACACACACCCGACTACAATCCGAATACAGACCCGAACACACTCCCGAACACACACCCGAACACACCCGAATACTCACCCGAACACACAACCGAACACACACCCGAACACACACCCGAACACACACCCGAATACAACCCGAATACACACCCGAACACACACCCGAATACAACCCGAATACACACCCGAACACACACCCGAACACACACCCGAACACACACCCGAACACACACCCGAATACAACCCGAATACACACCCGAACACACACCCGAATACACACCCGAACACACACCCGAATACACACCCGAACACACACCCGAATGCAACCCGAATACACACCCGAATACACACCCGAACACACCCGAACACACACCCGACTACAACCCGAATACACACCCGAACACACTCCCGAACACACACCCGAATACAACCCGATCACACACCCGAACACACACCCGAATACAACCCGAATGCACACCCGAATACACACCCGAATACAAACCCGAAAACACACCCGAATTCACACCCGAACACACACCCGAATGCAACCAGAATACACACCCGAACACACACCCGAATACACACCCGAACACACACCCGAATGCAACCCGAATACACATCCGAATACACACCCGAACACACCCGAACACACACCCGACTACAACCCGAATACACACCCGAACACACTCCCGAACACACACCCGAATACAACCCGATCACACACCCGAACACACACCCGAATACAACCCGAATACACACCCGAACACACACCCGAACACACACCCGAATACACACCCGAACACACACCAGAACACACACCCGAACACACACCCGAACACACACCCGAATACAACCCGAATACACACCCGAACACACACCCGAATACACACCTGAACACACCCGAACACACACACGACTACAACCCGAATACACACCCGAACACACACCCGAATACAAACCGAATACACACCCGAATACACACCCGAATACAACCCGAATACGCACCCGAACACACACCGGAACACACACCCGAACTCACACCCGAACACACACCCGAACACACACCCGAATACAACCCGAATACACACCCGAACACACACCCGAACACACACCCGAATACACACCCGAACACACACCCGAACACACACCGAAACACACACCCGAACACACACCCGAATACACCCCGAATACACACCCGAACACACACCCGAACACACACCCGAATACACACCCGAACACACACCCGAACACACACCCGAACACACACCCGAACACACACCCGAACACACACCCGAATACAACCCGAATACACACCCGAACACACACCCGAATACACACCTGAACACACCCGAACACACACCCGACTACAACCCGAATACACACCCGGACACACACCCGACTACAACCCGAATACACACCCGAATACACACCCGAACACACACCCGAACACACACCCGAATACACACTCGAACACACACCCGAATACAACGCGAACACACACCCGAACACACAATCGAATACAACCCGAACACACACCCGAACACACACCCGAATACAACCCGAATACACACCCGAACACACACCCGAACACACACCCGAACACACACCCGAATACAACCCGAATACACACCCGAATACACACCCGAACACACACCCGAATACACACCCGAACACACACCCGAACACACACCCGAATACAACCCGAATACACAACCGAACACTCACCCGAATACACACCCGAATACAACCCGAATGCACACCCGAATACACACCCGAATACAAATTCGAATACACACCCGAACACACACCCGACTACAACCCGAATACACACCCGAACACACTCCCGAACACACACCCGAATACAACCCGATCACACACCCGAACACACACCCGAATACAACCCGAATACACACCCGAACACACACCCGAACACACACCCGAATACACACCCGAACACACACCCGAACACACACCCGAACACACACCCGAACACACACCCGAACACACACCCGAATACAACCCGAATACACACCCGAACACACACCCGAATACACACCTGAACACACCCGAACACACACCCGACTACAACCCGAATACACACCCGAACACACACCCGAATACAACCCGAATACACACCCGAATACACACCCGAATACACACCCGAACATACACCCGAATACACACCCGAACACACACCCAAACACACACCCGAATACAACCCGAATACACACCCGAACACTCACCCGAATATACACCCGAATACACACCCGAACACACACCCGAATACACACCCGAAAACACACCCGAACACATACCCGAATACAACCCGAATACACACCCGAACACACACCGGAACACACACCCGAACACACACCCGAACACAGACCCGAATACAACCCGAATACACACCCGAACACACACCCGAACACACACCCGAATACACACCCGAACACACTCCCGAACACACACCCGAACACACACCCGATTACAACCCGAATACACACCCGAACACACACCCGAATACACACCCGAATACACCCGAACACACTCCCGACTACAACCCGAATACACACCCGAACACACACCGGAATACACACCCGAACACACCCGAACACACACCCGACTACAACCCGAATACACACCCGAACACATTCCCGAACACACACCCGAATACATCCCCGAACACACACCCGAGTACAACCCGAATACACACCCGAACACACTCCCGAACACACACCCGAATACAACCCGATCACACACCCGAACACACACCCGAATACAACCCGAATGCACACCCGAATACACACCCGAATACAAACCCGAAAACACACCCGAATTCACACCCGAACACACACCCGAATGCAACCAGAATACACACCCGAACACACACCCGAATACACACCCGAACACACACCCGAATGCAACCCGAATACACATCCGAATACACACCCGAACACACCCGAACACACACCCGACTACAACCCGAATACACACCCGAACACACTCCCGAACACACACCCGAATACAACCCGATCACACACCCGAACACACACCCGAATACAACCCTAATACACACCCGAACACACACCCGAACACACACCCGAATACACACCCGAACACACACCAGAACACACACCCGACCACACACCCGAACACACACCCGAATGCAACCCGAATACACACCCGAACACACACCCGAATACACACCTGAACACACCCGAACACACACACGACTACAACCCGAATACACACCCGAACACACACCCGAATACAAACCGAATACACACCCGAATACACACCCGAATACAACCCGAATACGCACCCGAACACACACCGGAACACACACCCGAACTCACACCCGAACACACACCCGAACACACACCCGAATACAACCCGAATACACACCCGAACACACACCCGAACACACACCCGAATACACACCCGAACACACACCCGAACACACACCGAAACACACACCCGAACACACACCCGAATACACCCCGAATACACACCCGAACACACACCCGAACACACACCCGAATACACACCCGAACACACACCCGAACACACACCCGAACACACACCCGAACACACACCCGAACACACACCCGAATACAACCCGAATACACACCCGAACACACACCCGAATACACACCTGAACACACCCGAACACACACCCGACTACAACCCGAATACACACCCGGACACACACCCGACTACAACCCGAATACACACCCGAATACACACCCGAACACACACCCGAACACACACCCGAATACACACTCGAACACACACCCGAATACAACGCGAACACACACCCGAACACACAATCGAATACAACCCGAACACACACCCGAACACACACCCGAATACAACCCGAATACACACCCGAACACACACCCGAACACACACCCGAACACACACCCGAATACAACCCGAATACACACCCGAATACACACCCGAACACACACCCGAATACACACCCGAACACACACCCGAACACACACCCGAATACAACCCGAATACACAACCGAACACTCACCCGAATACACACCCGAATACAACCCGAATGCACACCCGAATACACACCCGAATACAAATTCGAATACACACCCGAACACACCCGAACACACACCCGACTACAACCCGAATACACACCCGAACACACTCCCGAACACACACCCGAATACAACCCGATCACACACCCGAACACACACCCGAATACAACCCGAATACACACCCGAACACACACCCGAACACACACCCGAATACACACCCGAACACACACCCGAACACACACCCGAACACACACCCGAACACACACCCGAATACAACCCGAATACACACCCGAACACACACCCGAATACACACCTGAACACACCCGAACACACACCCGACTACAACCCGAATACACACCCGAACACACACCCGAATACAACCCGAATACACACCCGAATACACACCCGAATACACACCCGAACACACACCCGAATACACACCCGAACACACACCCAAACACACACCCGAATACAACCCGAATACACACCCGAACACTCACCCGAATATACACCCGAATACACACCCGAACACACACCCGAATACACACCCGAAAACACACCCGAACACATACCCGAATACAACCCGAATACACACCCGAACACACACCGGAACACACACCCGAACACACACCCGAACACAGACCCGAATACAACCCGAATACACACCCGAACACACACCCGAACACACACCCGAATACACACCCGAACACACTCCCGAACACACACCCGAACACACACCCGAACACACACCCGAACACACACCCGATTACAACCCGAATACACACCCGAACACACTCCCGAATACACACCCGAATACACCCGAACACACTCCCGACTACAACCCGAATACACACCCGAACACACACCGGAATACACACCCGAACACACCCGAACACACACCCGACTACAACCCGAATACACACCCGAACACATTCCCGAACACACACCCGAATACATCCCCGAACACACACCCGAGTACAACCCGAATACACACCCGAGTACAACCCGAATACACACCTGAACACTCACCCGAATACACATCCGAATACTCACCCGAACACACACCCGAACACACACATGAATACAACCCGAACACACACCCGAACACACACCCGAATACAACCCGAATACACACCCGAATACACACCCGAACACACACCCGAACACACACCCGTATACAACCCGAATACACACCCGAACACACACCCGAATACACACCCGAACACACACCCGAATACACACCCGAACACACACCCGAATACAACCCGAATACAACCCGAATACACACCCGAACACACACCCGAATGCACACCCGAACACACACCCGAATACACACCCGAACACACACCCGAATACAACCCGAATACACACCCGAATACACACCCGAATACACACCCGAACACACACCCGAATACACACCCGAACACACACCCGAATATACACCCGAACACACACCCGAATACACAACCGAATACACACCCGAACACACACCCGAACACACACCCGAATACAACCCGAATACACACCCGAATACAAACCCGAAAACACACCCGAATACACACCCGAACACACACCCGAACACACACCCGAATACACACCCGAACACACTCCCGAACACACACCCGAACACACACCCGATTACAACCCGAATACACACCCGAACACACACCCGAATACACACCCGAATACACCCGAACACACTCCCGACTACAACCCGAATACACACCCGAATACACACCCGAACACACACCCGAACTCACACCCGAATACAACCCGAATACACACCCGAACACTCACCCGAATACACACCCGAATACACACCCGAACACACACCCGAACACACACCCGAATACAACCCGAATACACACCCGAATACACACCCGAATACAAATCCGAACACACACCCGAATACAACCAGAACACACACCCGAACACACACCCGAACACACACCCGAATACAACCCGAATACAACCCGAATACACACCCGAACACACACCGGACACACACCCGAACACACACCCGAACACACACCCGAATACAACCCGAATACACACCCGAATACACACCCGAACACACACCCGAATACACACCCGAACACACACCCGAACACACACCCGAATACAACCCGAATACACACCCGAACACTCACCCGAATACACACCCGAACACACACCCGAACACACACCCGAATACACACCCGAACACACACCCGAACACATACCCGAATACAACCCGAATACACACCCGAACACACTCCCGAATACACACTCGAATATTCACCCGAACACACAACCGAACACACACCCGAACACACACCCGAACACACACCCGAATGCAACCCGAATACACACCCGAACACACAACCGAATACAACCCGAATACACACCCGAACACACACCGGAACACACACCCGAACACAGACCCGAATACAACCCGAATACACACCCGAACACACACCCGAACACACACCCGAATACACACCCGAACACACACCCGAACACACACCCGAACACACACCCGAATACAACCCGAATACACACCCGAACACACACCCGAACACACACCCGAATACAACCCGAATACACACCCGAACACACCCGAATACACACCTGAACACACCCGAACACACACCCGACTACAACCCGAATACACACCCGAACACACACCCGAATACACACCCGAACACACCCGAACACACACCCGACTACAACCCGAATACACACCTGAACACACTCCCGAACACACACCCGAATAAACACCCGAACACACACCCGAATACAACCCGAATACACACCCGAACAGACACCCGAATACAACCCGAACACACACCCGAACACACAATCGAATACAACCCGGACACACAACCGAACACACACCCGAATTCAACCCGAATACACACCCGAATACACACCCGAACACACACCCGAATACACACCCGAACACACAACCGAACACACACCCGAATACAACCCGAATTCACACCCGAACACTCACCCGAATACACACCCGAATACACACCCGAACACACACCCGAATACACACCCGAACACACACCTGAACACACACCCGAATACAACCCGAATACACACCCGAATACACACCCGAACACACACCCGAACACACACCCGTATACAACCCGAATACACACCCGAACACACACCCGAATACACACCCGAACACACACCCGAATACACACCCTAACACACACCCGAATACAACCCGAATACAACCCGAATACACACCCGAACACACACCCGAATACACACCCGAACACACACCCGAATACACACCCGAACACACACCCGAATACAACCCGAATACACACCCGAATACACACCCGAATACACACCCGAACACACACCCGAATACACACCCGAACACACACCCGAATATACACCCGAACACACACCCGAATACACAACCGAATACACACCCGAACACACACCCGAACACACACCCGAATACAACCCGAATACACACCCGAATACAAACCCGAAAACACACCCGAATACACACCCGAACACATACACGAATGCAACCCGAATACACACCCGAATACACACCCGAACACACACCCGACTTCAACCCGAATACAGACCCGAACACACTCCCGAACACACACCCGAACACACACCCGAATACAACCCGAATACACACCCGAACACACACCCGAATACAACCCGAATACACACCCGAACACACACCCGAACACACACCCGAACACACACCCGAATACAACCCGAATACACACCCGAACACACACCCGAATACACACCCGAACACACACCCGAATACACACCCGAACACACACCCGAATGCAACCCGAATATACACCCGAATACACACCCGAACACACCCGAACACACACCCGACTACAACCCGAATACACACCCGAACACACTCCCGAACACACACCCGAATACAACCCGATCACACACCCGAACACACACCCGAATACAACCCGAATGCACACCCGAATACACACCCGAATACAAACCCGAAAACACACCCGAATTCACACCCGAACACACACCCGAATGCAACCCGAATACACACCCGAACACACATCCGAATACACCCCCGAACACACACCCGAACACACACCCGAATACAACCCGAATACACACCCGAATACAACCCGAATACACACCCGAATACAACCCGAATACACACCCGAACACACAATCGAATACAACCCGAACACACAACCGAACACACACCCGAATGCAACCCGAATACACACCCGAACACACACCCGAATACACACCCGAACACACACCCGAATACAACCCGAACACACACCCGAACACACAATCGAATACAACCCGGACACACAACCGAACACACACCCGAATTCAACCCGAATACACACCCGAATACACACCCGAACACACACCCGAATACACACCCGAACACACAACCGAACACACACCCGAATACAACCCGAATTCACACCCGAACACTCACCCGAATACACACCCGAATACACACCCGAACACACACCCGAATACACACCCGAACACACACCCGAACACACACCCGAATACAACCCGAATACACACCCGAATACACACCCGAACACACACCCGAACACACACCCGTATACAACCCGAATACACACCCGAACACACACCCGAATACACACCCGAACACACACCCGAATACACACCCGAACACACACCCGAATACAACCCGAATACAACCCGAATACACACCCGAACACACACCCGAATACACACCCGAACACACACCCGAATACACACCCGAACACACACCCGAATACAACCCGAATACACACCCGAATACACACCCGAATACACACCCGAACACACACCCGAATACACACCCGAACACACACCCGAATATACACCCGAACACACACCCGAATACACAACCGAATACACACCCGAACACACACCCGAACACACACCCGAATACAACCCGAATACACACCCGAATACAAACCCGAAAACACACCCGAATACACACCCGAACACATACACGAATGCAACCCGAATACACACCCGAATACACACCCGAACACACACCCGACTACAACCCGAATACAGACCCGAACACACTCCCGAACACACACCCGAACACACCCGAATACTCACCCGAACACACAACCGAACACACACCCGAACACACACCCGAACACACACCCGAATACAACCCGAATACACACCCGAACACACACCCGAATACAACCCGAATACACACCCAAACACACACCCGAACACACACCCGAACACACACCCGAATACAACCCGAATACACACCCGAACACACACCCGAATACACACCCGAACACACACCCGAATACACACCCGAACACACACCCGAATGCAACCCGAATATACACCCGAATACACACCCGAACACACCCGAACACACACCCGACTACAACCCGAATACACACCCGAACACACTCCCGAACACACACCCGAATACAACCCGATCACACACCCGAATACAACCCGAACACACACCCGAACACACAATCGAATACAACCCGGACACACAACCGAACACACACCCGAATTCAACCCGAATACACACCCGAATACACACCCGAACACACACCCGAATACACACCCGAACACACAACCGAACACACACCCGAATACAACCCGAATTCACACCCGAACACTCACCCGAATACACACCCGAATACACACCCGAACACACACCCGAATACACACCCGAACACACACCCGAACACACACCCGAATACAACCCGAATACACACCCGAATACACACCCGAACACACACCCGAACACACACCCGTATACAACCCGAATACACACCCGAACACACACCCGAATACACACCCGAACACACACCCGAATACACACCCTAACACACACCCGAATACAACCCGAATACAACCCGAATACACACCCGAACACACACCCGAATACACACCCGAACACACACCCGAATACACACCCGAACACACACCCGAATACAACCCGAATACACACCCGAATACACACCCGAATACACACCCGAACACACACCCGAATACACACCCGAACACACACCCGAATATACACCCGAACACACACCCGAATACACAACCGAATACACACCCGAACACACACCCGAACACACACCCGAATACAACCCGAATACACACCCGAATACAAACCCGAAAACACACCCGAATACACACCCGAACACATACACGAATGCAACCCGAATACACACCCGAATACACACCCGAACACACACCCGACTTCAACCCGAATACAGACCCGAACACACTCCCGAACACACACCCGAACACACCCGAATACTCACCCGAACACACAACCGAACACACACCCGAACACACACCCGAACACACACCCGAATACAACCCGAATACACACCCGAACACACACCCGAATACAACCCGAATACACACCCGAACACACACCCGAACACACACCCGAACACACACCCGAATACAACCCGAATACACACCCGAACACACACCCGAATACACACCCGAACACACACCCGAATACACACCCGAACACACACCCGAATGCAACCCGAATATACACCCGAATACACACCCGAACACACCCGAACACACACCCGACTACAACCCGAATACACACCCGAACACACTCCCGAACACACACCCGAATACAACCCGATCACACACCCGAACACACACCCGAATACAACCCGAATGCACACCCGAATACACACCCGAATACAAACCCGAAAACACACCCGAATTCACACCCGAACACACACCCGAATGCAACCCGAATACACACCCGAACACACATCCGAATACACCCCCGAACACACACCCGAACACACACCCGAATACAACACGAATACACACCCGAACACACACCCGAATACACACCCGAATACAACCCGAATACACACCCGAATACAACCCGAATACACACCCGAACACACAATCGAATACAACCCGAACACACAACCGAACACACACCCGAATGCAACCCGAATACACACCCGAACACACACCCGAATACACACCCGAACACACACCCGAATACAACCCGAACACACACCCGAACACACAATCGAATACAACCCGGACACACAACCGAACACACACCCGAATTCAACCCGAATACACACCCGAATACACACCCGAACACACACCCGAATACACACCCGAACACACAACCGAACACACACCCGAATACAACCCGAATTCACACCCGAACACTCACCCGAATACACACCCGAATACACACCCGAACACACACCCGAATACACACCCGAACACACACCCGAACACACACCCGAATACAACCCGAATACACACCCGAATACACACCCGAACACACACCCGAACACACACCCGTATACAACCCGAATACACACCCGAACACACACCCGAATACACACCCGAACACACACCCGAATACAACCCGAATACAACCCGAATACACACCCGAACACACACCCGAATACACACCCGAACACACACCCGAATACACACCCGAACACACACCCGAATACAACCCGAATACACACCCGAATACACACCCGAATACACACCCGAACACACACCCGAATACACACCCGAACACACACCCGAATATACACCCGAACACACACCCGAATACACAACCGAATACACACCCGAACACACACCCGAACACACACCCGAATACAACCCGAATACACACCCGAATACAAACCCGAAAACACACCCGAATACACACCCGAACACACACCCGACTACAACCCGAATACAGACCCGAACACACTCCCGAACACACACCCGAACACACCCGAATACTCACCCGAACACACAACCGAACACACACCCGAACACACACCCGAACACACACCCGAATACAACCCGAATACACACCCGAACACACACCCGAATACAACCCGAATACACACCCGAACACACACCCGAACACACACCCGAACACACACCCGAATACAACCCGAATACACACCCGAACACACACCCGAATACACACCCGAACACACACCCGAATACACACCCGAACACACACCCGAATGCAACCCGAATATACACCCGAATACACACCCGAACACACCCGAACACACACCCGACTACAACCCGAATACACACCCGAACACACTCCCGAACACACACCCGAATACAACCCGATCACACACCCGAACACACACCCGAATACAACCCGAATGCACACCCGAATACACACCCGAATACAAACCCGAAAACACACCCGAATTCACACCCGAACACACACCCGAATGCAACCCGAATACACACCCGAACACACATCCGAATACACCCCCGAACACACACCCGAATGCAACACGAATACACACCCGAACACACACCCGAATACACACCCGAACACACACCCGAATACACACCCTAACACACACCCGAACACACACCCGACTACAACCCGAATACAGACCCGAACACACTCCCGAACACACACCCGAACACACCCGAATACTCACCCGAACACACAACCGAACACACACCCGAACACACACCCGAACACACACCCGAATACAACCCGAATACACACCCGAACACACACCCGAATACAACCCGAATACACACCCAAACACACACCCGAACACACACCCGAACACACACCCGAATACAACCCGAATACACACCCGAACACACACCCGAATACACACCCGAACACACACCCGAATACACACCCGAACACACACCCGAATGCAACCCGAATACACACCCGAACACACCCGAACACACACCCGACTACAACCCGAATACACACCCGAACACACTCCCGAACACACACCCGAATACAACCCGATCACACACCCGAACACACACCCGAATACAACCCGAATACACACCCGAACACACACCCGAACACACACCCGAGTACACACCCGAACACACACCCGAACACACACCCGAACACACACCCGAATACAACCCGAATACACACCCGAACACACACCCGAATACACACCTGAACACACCCG
Organism: Cryptocephalus primarius; assembly: GCA_963576515.1. Lineage (NCBI taxonomy): Eukaryota > Metazoa > Arthropoda > Insecta > Coleoptera > Chrysomelidae > Cryptocephalus > Cryptocephalus primarius. Next base: position 8,032,307 of record OY754951.1, on the reverse strand, counting down.
AACACACACCCGACTACAACTCGAATACACACCCGAACACACACCCGAATACAACCCGAATACACTCCCGAATACACACCCGAACACACACCCGAATACACATCCGAACACACACCCGAACACACACCCGAATACAACCCGAATACACACCCGAACACTCACCCGAATATACACCCGAATACACACCCGAACACACACCCGAATACACACCCGAAAACACACCCGAACACATACCCGAATACAACCCGAATACACACCCGAACACACACCAGAATACGCACCAGAACACACCCGAATACTCACCCGAACACACAACCGAACACACACCCGAACACACACCCGAATACAACCCGAATACACACCCGAACACACACCCGAATACAACCCGAATACACACCCGAACACACAACCGAACACACACCCGAATACAACCCGAATTCACACCCGAACACTCACCCGAATACACACCCGAATACACACCCGAACACACACCCGAATACACACCCGAACACACACCCGAACACACACCCGAATACAACCCGAATACACACCCGAATACACACCCGAACACACACCCGAACACACACCCGTATACAACCCGAATACACACCCGAACACACACCCGAATACACACCCGAACACACACACGAATACACACCCTAACACACACCCGAATACACACCCGTATACAACCCGAATACACACCCGAACACACACCCGAATACACACCCGAACACACACCCGAATACACACCCTAACACACACCCGAACACACACCCGACTACAACCCGAATACAGACCCGAACACACTCCCGAACACACACCCGAACACACCCGAATACTCACCCGAACACACAACCGAACACACACCCGAACACACACCCGAACACACACCCGAATACAACCCGAATACACACCCGAACACACACCCGAATACAACCCGAATACACACCCAAACACACACCCGAACACACACCCGAACACACACCCGAATACAACCCGAATACACACCCGAACACACACCCGAATACACACCCGAACACACACCCGAATACACACCCGAACACACACCCGAATGCAACCCGAATATACACCCGAATACACACCCGAACACACCCGAACACACACCCGACTACAACCGGAATACACACCCGAACACACTCCCGAACACACACCCGAATACAACCCGATCACACACCCGAATACAACCCGAACACACACCCGAACACACAATCGAATACAACCCGGACACACAACCGAACACACACCCGAATTCAACCCGAATACACACCCGAATACACACCCGAACACACACCCGAATACACACCCGAACACACAACCGAACACACACCCGAATACAACCCGAATTCACACCCGAACACTCACCCGAATACACACCCGAATACACACCCGAACACACACCCGAATACACACCCGAACACACACCCGAACACACACCCGAATACAACCCGAATACACACCCGAATACACACCCGAACACACACCCGAACACACACCCGTATACAACCCGAATACACACCCGAACACACACCCGAATACACACCCGAACACACACCCGAATACACACCCTAACACACACCCGAATACAACCCGAATACAACCCGAATACACACCCGAACACACACCCGAATACACACCCGAACACACACCCGAATACACACCCGAACACACACCCGAATACAACCCGAATACACATCCGAATACACACCCGAATACACACCCGAACACACACCCGAATACACACCCGAACACACACCCGAATATACACCCGAACACACACCCGAATACACAACCGAATACACACCCGAACACACACCCGAACACACACCCGAATACAACCCGAATACACACCCGAATACAAACCCGAAAACACACCCGAATACACACCCGAACACATACACGAATGCAACCCGAATACACACCCGAATACACACCCGAACACACACCCGACTTCAACCCGAATACAGACCCGAACACACTCCCGAACACACACCCGAACACACCCGAATACTCACCCGAACACACAACCGAACACACACCCGAACACACACCCGAACACACACCCGAATACAACCCGAATACACACCCGAACACACACCCGAATACAACCCGAATACACACCCGAACACACACCCGAACACACACCCGAACACACACCCGAATACAACCCGAATACACACCCGAACACACACCCGAATACACACCCGAACACACACCCGAATACACACCCGAACACACACCCGAATGCAACCCGAATATACACCCGAATACACACCCGAACACACCCGAACACACACCCGACTACAACCCGAATACACACCCGAACACACTCCCGAACACACACCCGAATACAACCCGATCACACACCCGAACACACACCCGAATACAACCCGAATGCACACCCGAATACACACCCGAATACAAACCCGAAAACACACCCGAATTCACACCCGAACACACACCCGAATGCAACCCGAATACACACCCGAACACACATCCGAATACACCCCCGAACACACACCCGAACACACACCCGAATACAACACGAATACACACCCGAACACACACCCGAATACACACCCGAATACAACCCGAATACACACCCGAATACAACCCGAATACACACCCGAACACACAATCGAATACAACCCGAACACACAACCGAACACACACCCGAATGCAACCCGAATACACACCCGAACACACACCCGAATACACACCCGAACACACACCCGAATACAACCCGAACACACACCCGAACACACAATCGAATACAACCCGGACACACAACCGAACACACACCCGAATTCAACCCGAATACACACCCGAATACACACCCGAACACACACCCGAATACACACCCGAACACACAACCGAACACACACCCGAATACAACCCGAATTCACACCCGAACACTCACCCGAATACACACCCGAATACACACCCGAACACACACCCGAATACACACCCGAACACACACCCGAACACACACCCGAATACAACCCGAATACACACCCGAATACACACCCGAACACACACCCGAACACACACCCGTATACAACCCGAATACACACCCGAACACACACCCGAATACACACCCGAACACACACCCGAATACACACCCGAACACACACCCGAATACAACCCGAATACAACCCGAATACACACCCGAACACACACCCGAATACACACCCGAACACACACCCGAATACACACCCGAACACACACCCGAATACAACCCGAATACACACCCGAATACACACCCGAATACACACCCGAACACACACCCGAATACACACCCGAACACACACCCGAATATACACCCGAACACACACCCGAATACACAACCGAATACACACCCGAACACACACCCGAACACACACCCGAATACAACCCGAATACACACCCGAATACAAACCCGAAAACACACCCGAATACACACCCGAACACATACACGAATGCAACCCGAATACACACCCGAATACACACCCGAACACACACCCGACTACAACCCGAATACAGACCCGAACACACTCCCGAACACACACCCGAACACACCCGAATACTCACCCGAACACACAACCGAACACACACCCGAACACACACCCGAACACACACCCGAATACAACCCGAATACACACCCGAACACACACCCGAATACAACCCGAATACACACCCGAACACACACCCGAACACACACCCGAACACACACCCGAATACAACCCGAATACACACCCGAACACACACCCGAATACACACCCGAACACACACCCGAATACACACCCGAACACACACCCGAATGCAACCCGAATATACACCCGAATACACACCCGAACACACCCGAACACACACCCGACTACAACCCGAATACACACCCGAACACACTCCCGAACACACACCCGAATACAACCCGATCACACACCCGAACACACACCCGAATACAACCCGAATGCACACCCGAATACACACCCGAATACAAACCCGAAAACACACCCGAATTCACACCCGAACACACACCCGAATGCAACCCGAATACACACCCGAACACACATCCGAATACACCCCCGAACACACACCCGAATGCAACACGAATACACATCCGAATACACACCCGAACACACCCGAACACACACCCGACTACAACCCGAATACACACCCGAACACACTCCCGAACACACACCCGAATACAACCCGATCACACACCCGAACACACACCCGAATACAACCCGAATACACACCCGAACACACACCCGAACACACACCCGAGTACACACCCGAACACACACCCGAACACACACCCGAACACACACCCGAATACAACCCGAATACACACCCGAACACACACCCGAATACACACCTGAACACACCCGAACACACACCCGACTACAACCCGAATACACACCCGAACACACACCCGAATACAACCCGAATACACTCCCGAATACACACCCGAACACACACCCGAATACACACCCGAACACACACCCGAACACACACCCGAATACAACCCGAATACACACCCGAACACTCACCCGAATATACACCCGAATACACACCCGAACACACACCCGAATACACACCCGAAAACACACCCGAACACATACCCGAATACAACCCGAATACACACCCGAACACACACCAGAATACGCACCAGAACACACCCGAATACTCACCCGAACACACAACCGAACACACACCCGAACACACACCCGAATACAACCCGAATACACACCCGAACACACACCCGAATACAACCCGAATACACACCCGAACACACAACCGAACACACACCCGAATACAACCCGAATTCACACCCGAACACTCACCCGAATACACACCCGAATACACACCCGAACACACACCCGAATACACACCCGAACACACACCCGAACACACACCCGAATACAACCCGAATACACACCCGAATACACACCCGAACACACACCCGAACACACACCCGTATACAACCCGAATACACACCCGAACACACACCCGAATACACACCCGAACACACACCCGAATACACACCCTAACACACACCCGAATACAACCCGAATACAACCCGAATACACACCCGAACACACACCCGAATACACACCCGAACACACACCCGAATACACACCCGAACACACACCCGAATACAACCCGAATACACACCCGAATACACACCCGAATACACACCCGAACACACACCCGAATACACACCCGAACACACACCCGAATATACACCCGAACACACACCCGAATACACAACCGAATACACACCCGAACACACACCCGAACACACACCCGAATACAACCCGAATACACACCCGAATACAAACCCGAAAACACACCCGAATACACACCCGAACACATACACGAATGCAACCCGAATACACACCCGAATACACACCCGAACACACACCCGACTTCAACCCGAATACAGACCCGAACACACTCCCGAACACACACCCGAACACACCCGAATACTCACCCGAACACACAACCGAACACACACCCGAATACAACCCGAATACACACCCGAACACACACCCGAATACAACCCGAATACACACCCGAACACACACCCGAACACACACCCGAACACACACCCGAATACAACCCGAATACACACCCGAACACACACCCGAATACACACCCGAACACACACCCGAATACACACCCGAACACACACCCGAATGCAACCCGAATATACACCCGAATACACACCCGAACACACCCGAACACACACCCGACTACAACCCGAATACACACCCGAACACACTCCCGAACACACACCCGAATACAACCCGATCACACACCCGAACACACACCCGAATACAACCCGAATGCACACCCGAATACACACCCGAATACAAACCCGAAAACACACCCGAATTCACACCCGAACACACACCCGAATGCAACCCGAATACACACCCGAACACACATCCGAATACACCCCCGAACACACACCCGAACACACACCCGAATACAACACGAATACACACCCGAACACACACCCGAATACACACCCGAATACAACCCGAATACACACCCGAATACAACCCGAATACACACCCGAACACACAATCGAATACAACCCGAACACACAACCGAACACACACCCGAATGCAACCCGAATACACACCCGAACACACACCCGAATACACACCCGAACACACACCCGAATACAACCCGAACACACACCCGAACACACAATCGAATACAACCCGGACACACAACCGAACACACACCCGAATTCAACCCGAATACACACCCGAATACACACCCGAACACACACCCGAATACACACCCGAACACACAACCGAACACACACCCGAATACAACCCGAATTCACACCCGAACACTCACCCGAATACACACCCGAATACACACCCGAACACACACCCGAATACACACCCGAACACACACCCGAACACACACCCGAATACAACCCGAATACACACCCGAATACACACCCGAACACACACCCGAACACACACCCGTATACAACCCGAATACACACCCGAACACACACCCGAATACACACCCGAACACACACCCGAATACACACCCGAACACACACCCGAATACAACCCGAATACAACCCGAATACACACCCGAACACACACCCGAATACACACCCGAACACACACCCGAATACACACCCGAACACACACCCGAATACAACCCGAATACACACCCGAATACACACCCGAATACACACCCGAACACACACCCGAATACACACCCGAACACACACCCGAATATACACCCGAACACACACCCGAATACACAACCGAATACACACCCGAACACACACCCGAACACACACCCGAATACAACCCGAATACACACCCGAATACAAACCCGAAAACACACCCGAATACACACCCGAACACATACACGAATGCAACCCGAATACACACCCGAATACACACCCGAACACACACCCGACTACAACCCGAATACAGACCCGAACACACTCCCGAACACACACCCGAACACACCCGAATACTCACCCGAACACACAACCGAACACACACCCGAACACACACCCGAACACACACCCGAATACAACCCGAATACACACCCGAACACACACCCGAATACAACCCGAATACACACCCGAACACACACCCGAACACACACCCGAACACACACCCGAATACAACCCGAATACACACCCGAACACACACCCGAATACACACCCGAACACACACCCGAATACACACCCGAACACACACCCGAATGCAACCCGAATATACACCCGAATACACACCCGAACACACCCGAACACACACCCGACTACAACCCGAATACACACCCGAACACACTCCCGAACACACACCCGAATACAACCCGATCACACACCCGAACACACACCCGAATACAACCCGAATGCACACCCGAATACACACCCGAATACAAACCCGAAAACACACCCGAATTCACACCCGAACACACACCCGAATGCAACCCGAATACACACCCGAACACACATCCGAATACACCCCCGAACACACACCCGAATGCAACACGAATACACATCCGAATACACACCCGAACACACCCGAACACACACCCGACTACAACCCGAATACACACCCGAACACACTCCCGAACACACACCCGAATACAACCCGATCACACACCCGAACACACACCCGAATACAACCCGAATACACACCCGAACACACACCCGAACACACACCCGAGTACACACCCGAACACACACCCGAACACACACCCGAACACACACCCGAATACAACCCGAATACACACCCGAACACACACCCGAATACACACCTGAACACACCCGAACACACACCCGACTACAACCCGAATACACACCCGAACACACACCCGAATACAACCCGAATACACTCCCGAATACACACCCGAACACACACCCGAATACACACCCGAACACACACCCGAACACACACCCGAATACAACCCGAATACACACCCGAACACTCACCCGAATATACACCCGAATACACACCCGAACACACACCCGAATACACACCCGAAAACACACCCGAACACATACCCGAATACAACCCGAATACACACCCGAACACACACCAGAATACGCACCAGAACACACCCGAATACTCACCCGAACACACAACCGAACACACACCCGAACACACACCCGAATACAACCCGAATACACACACGAACACACACCCGAATACAACCCGAATACACACCCGAACACACACCGGAACACACACCCGAACTCACACCCGAACACACACCCGAACACACACCCGAATACAACCCGAATACACACCCGAACACACACCCGAACACACACCCGAATACACACCCGAATACACACCCGAACACACACCCGACTTCAACCCGAATACACACACGAATACACACCCGAACACACACCCGAACACACTCCCGAACACACACCCGAATACACACCCGAACACACACGAATGCAACCCGAATACACACCCGAACACACCCGAATACACACCCGAATACAACCCGAATACACACCCGAAAACACACCCGAATACAACCCGAATACACACCCGAATACACACCCGAATACAAACCCGAAAACACATCCGAATACACACCCGAACACACACCCGAATACACACTCGAACACACACCCGAATACAACGCGAACACACACCCGAACACACAATCGAATACAACCCGAACACACACCCGAACACACACCCGAATACAACCCGAATACACACCCGAACACACACCCGAACACACACCCGAAAACACACCCGAACACACACCCGAATACAACCCGAATACACACCCGAATACACACCCGAATACACACCCGAACACACACCCGAATACACACCCTAACAAACACCCGAACACACACCCGAATACAACCCGAATACACACCCGAACACTCACCCGAATACACACCCGAATACAACCCGAATGCACACCCGAGTACACACCCGAATACAAACCCGAAAACACACCCGAATTCACACCCGAACACACACCCGAATGCAACCCGAATACACACACGAACACACACCCGAATGCAACCCGAATACACATCCGAATACACACCCGAACACACCCGAACACACACCCGACTACAACCCGAATACACACCCGAACACACTCCCGAACACACACCCGAATACAACCCGATCACACACCCGAATACACACCCGAATACAACCCGAATACACACCCGAACACACACCCGAATACACACCCGAACACACCCCCGAACACACACCCGAACACACACCCGAATACAACCCGAATACACACCCGAACACACACCCGAATACACACCTGAACACACCCGAACACACACCCGACTACAACCCGAATACACACCCGAACACACACCCGAATACAACCCGAATACACATCCGAATACACACCCGAATACACACCCGAACACACACCCGAATACACACCCGAACACACACCCGAATACAACCCGAATACACACCCGAACACTCACCCGAATATACACCCGAATACACACCCGAACACACACCCGAATACACACCCGAAAACACACCCGAACACATACCCGAATACAACCCGAATACACACCCGAATACACACCCGAACACACACCCGAATACACACCCGAACACACACCCGAACACACACCCGAATACAACCCGAATACACACCCGAATACACACCCGAACACACACCCGAACACACACCCGAATACACACCCGAACACACACCCGAATACAACCCGAATACAACCCGAATACACACCCGAATACCCACCCGAACACACACCCGAACACACACCCGAATACAACCCGAATACACACCCGAATACAAACCCGAAAACACACCCGAATACACACCCGAACACACACCCGAATGCAACCCGAATACACACCCGAACACACACCCGAATACACACCCGAACACACACCCGAATACAACCCGAATACACACCCGAACACACACCCGAATACACACCCGAACACACAGCCGAATATACACCCGAACACACACCCGACTACACACCCGAACACACACCCGAATATACACCCGAACACACACCCGAATACACACCCGAACACACACCCGAACACACACCCGAATACAACCCGAACACACACACGAACACACACCCGAATACAACCCGAATACACACCCGAACACACACCCGAACACAGACCCGAATACACACCCGAACACACACCCGAATACAACCCGAATGCACACCCGAACACACACCCGAATACACACCCGAACACACCCGAACACACACCCGACTACAACCCGAATACACACCCGAACACACTCCCGAACACACACCCGAATACATCCCCGAACACACACCCGAGTACAACCCGAATACAACCCGAATACACACCCGAACACTCACCCGAATATACACCCGAATACACACCCGAACACACACCCGAATACGCACCAGAACACACCCGAATACTCACCCGAACACACAACCGAACACACACCCGAACACACACCCGAATACAACCCGAATACACACCCGAACACACACCGGAACACACACCCGAACTCACACCCGAACACACACCCGAACACACACCCGAATACAACCCGAATACACACCCGAACACACACCCGAACACACACCCGAATACACACCCGAACACACACCCGAACACACACCGAAACACACACCCGAACACACACCCGAATACAACCCGAATACACACCCGAACACACACCCGAACACACACCCGAATACACACCCGAACACACACCCGAATACAACCCGAATACACACCCGAACACACACCCGAATACACACCTGAACACACCCGAACACACACCCGAACACACACCCGAATACACACCCGAACACACACCCGAATACACACCCGAAAACACACCCGAACACATACCCGAATACAACCCGAATACACACCCGAACACACACCCGAATACGCACCAGAACACACCCGAATACTCACCCGAACACACAACCGAACACACACCCAAACACACACCCGAATACAACCCGAATACACACCCGAACACACACCCGAATACAACCCGAATACACACCCGAACACACCCCGGAACACACACCCGAACTCACACCCGAACACACACCCGAACACACACCCGAATACAACCCGTATACACACCCGAACACACACCCGAACGCACACCCGAATACACACCCGAACACACACCCGAACACACACCGAAACACACACCCGAATACACACTCGAATACAACCCGAATACACACCCGAACACACACCCGAACACACACCCGAATACACACCCGAACACACACCCGAACACACACCCGAACACACACCCGAACACACACCCGAATACAACCCGAATACACACCCGAACACACAAACGAAAACACACCTGAACACACCCGAACACACACCCGACTACAACCCGAATACACACCCGAATACACACCCGAACACACACCCGAACACACTCCCGAACACACACCCGAATACACACCCGAACACACACCCGAATACAACCCGAATACACACCCGAACACACACCCGAATACACACCCGAATACAACCCGAATACACACCCGAATACACACCCGAATACAACCCGAATACACACCCGAATACACACCCGAATACAAACCCGAAAACACACCCGAATACACACCCGAACACACACCCGAAAACACACCCGAACACACACCCGAATACACACCCGAACACACACCCGACTACAACCCGAATACACACCCGAACACACTCCCGAACACACACCCGAATACAACCCGATCACACACCCGAACACACACCCGAATACAACCCGAACACACACCCGAATACACACTCGAACACACACCCGAATACAACGCGAACACACACCCGAACACACAATCGAATACAACCCGAACACACACCCGAACACACACCCGAATACAACACGAATACACACCCGAACACACACCCGGACATACACCCGAATACACACCCGAACACACACCCGAACACACACCCGTATACAACCCGAATACACACCCGAACACTCACCTGAATCCACACCCGAATACACACCCGAACACACACCCGAATACACACCCGAACACACACCCGAACACACACCCGAATACAACCCGAATACACACCCGAATACACACCCGAACACACACCCGAACACACACCCGAATACACACCCGAACACACACCCGAATACAACCCGAATACAACCCGAATACACACCCGAACACACACCCGAATACACACCCGAACACACACCCGAATACACACCCGAACACACACCCGAACACAACCCGAATACAAACCCGAATACACACCCGAATACACACCCGAATACACACCCGAACACACACCCGAATACCCACCCGAACACACACCCGAACACACACCCGAATACAACCCGAATACACACCCGAATACAAACCCGAAAACACACCCGAATACACACCCGAACACGCACCCGAATGCAACCCAAATACACACCCGAACACACACCCGAATACACACCCGAACACACACCCGAATACAACCCGAATACACACCCGAACACACACCTGAATACACACCCGAACACACACCCGAATATACACCCGAACACACACCCGAACACACACCCGAATACAACCCGAATACACACCCGAACACACACCCGAACACACACCCGAATACACACCCGAACACACACCCGAATACAACCCGAATACACACCCGAACACACACCCGAATACACACCCGAACACACCCGAACACACACCCGACTACAACCCGAATACACACCCGAACACACTCCCGAACACACACCCGAATACAACCCGATCACACACCCGAACACACACCCGAATACAACCCGAACACACACCCGAATACACACTCGAACACACACCCGAATACAACGCGAACACACACCCGAACACACAATCGAATACAACCCGGACACACACCCGAACACACACCCGAATACAACACGAATACACACCCGAACACACACCCGGACATACACCCGAATACACACCCGAACACACACCCGAACACACACCCGTATACAACCCGAATACACACCCGAACACTCACCTGAATCCACACCCGAATACACACCCGAACACACACCCGAATACACACCCGAACACACACCCGAACACACACCCGAATACAACCCGAATACACACCCGAATACACACCCGAACACACACCCGAACACACACCCGAATACACACCCGAACACACACCCGAATACAACCCGAATACAACCCGAATACACACCCGAACACACACCCGAATACACACCCGAACACACACCCGAATACACACCCGAACACACACCCGAACACAACCCGAATACACACCCGAATACACACCCGAATACACACCCGAATACACACCCGAACACACACCCGAATACCCACCCGAACACACACCCGAACACACACCCGAATACAACCCGAATACACACCCGAATACACACCCGAATACAACCCGAATACACACCCGAACACACACCTGAATACACACCCGAACACACACCCGAATATACACCCGAACACACACCCGAACACACACCCGAATACAACCCGAATACACACCCGAACACACACCCGAACACACACCCGAATACACACCCGAACACACACCCGAATACACACCCGAACACACCCGAACACACACCCGACTACAACCCGAATACACACCCGAACACACTCCCGAACACACACCCGAATACATCCCCGAACACACACCCGAGTACAACCCGAATACACACCCGAACACTCACCCGAATACACACCCGAATACACACCCGAATACAAACCCGAAAACACACCCGAATACACACCCGAACACACACCCGAATACACACCCGAACACACACCCGAATACAACCCGAATACACACCCGAACACACATCCGAATACACACCCGAACACACACCCGAACACAAACCCGAACACACACCCGAATACAACCCGAATACACACCCGAACCCACACCCGAACACACACCCGAACACACCCCCGAATACAACCCGAATACACCCCCGAACACACACCCGAATACAACCCAAATACACACCCGAACACACACCCGAAAACACACCCGAACACACACCCGAACACACACCCGAATACAACCCGAATACACACCCGAATACACACCCGAATACAAACCCGAAAACACACCCGAATACACACCCGAACACACACCCGAATGCAACCCGAATACACACCCGAATACACTCCCGAACACACACCCGAACACACCCGAATACTCACCCGAACACTCACCCGAACACACACCCGAACACACACCCGAATACAAACCGAACACACACCCGAACACACACCCGAATACAACCCGAACACACACCCGAACACACACCCGAATACAACCCGAATACTCACCCGAACACTCACCCGAACACACACCCGAACACACACCCGAATATACACCCGAACACACACCCGAATACACACCCGAACACACACCCGAACACACACCCGAATACAACTCGAATACACACCCGAATAAACACCCGAATACAAACCCGAAAACACACCCGAATACACACCCGAACACACACCCGAATGCAACCCGAATACACACCCGAATACACTCCCGAACACACACCCGAACACACCCGAATACTCACCCGAACACTCACCCGAACACACACCCGAACACACACCCGAATACAAACCGAACACACACCCGAACACACACCCGAATACAACCCGAACACACACCCGAACACACACCCGAATACACACCCGAATACAACCCGAATACACACCCGAATACACACCCGAATACAAACCCGAAAACACACCCGAATACACACCCGAACACACACCCGAATGCAACCCGAATACACACCCGAATACACTCCCGAACACACACCCGAACACACCCGAATACTCACCCGAACACTCACCCGAACACACACCCGAACACACACCCGAATACAAACCGAACACACACCCGAACACACACCCGAATACAACCCGAACACACACCCGAACACACACCCGAATACAACCCGAATACTCACCCGAACACTCACCCGAACACACACCCGAACACACACCCGAATACAAACCGAACACACACCCGAACACACACCCGAATACACACCCGAACACACACCCGAATACAACCCGAATACACACCCGAATACACACCCGAATACACACCCGAACACACACCCGAATACACACCCGAACACACCCGAACACACACCCGAATACAACCCGAATACACACCCGAATACACACCCGAATACAAACCCGAAAACACACCCGAATACACACCCGAACACACACCCGAATACAACCCGAATGCACACCCGAACACACACCCGAATACACACCCGAGCACACACCCGAATATACACCCGAACACACACCCGAATACACACCCGAACACACACCCGAACACACACCCGAATACAACCCGAATACACACCCGAATAAACACCCGAATACAAACCCGAAAACACACCCGAATACACACCCGAACACACACACGAATGCAACCCGAATACACACCCGAATACACACCCGAACACACACCCGACTACAACCCGAATACAGACCCGAACACACTCCCGAACACACACCCGAACACACCCGAATACTCACCCGAACACACAACCGAACACACACCCGAATACAACCCGAATACACACCCGAACACACACCCGAATACACACCCGAACACACACCCGAATACACACCCGAACACACACCCGAATGCAACCCGAATACACAACCGAATACACACCCGAACACACCCGAACACACACCCGAATACAACCCGAATACACACCCGAACACACACCCGAATACAACCCGAATACACACCCGAACACACACCCGAACACACACCCGTATACAACCCGAATACACACCCGAACACACACCCGAATACACACCCGAACACACACCCGAATACACACCCGAACACACACCCGAATGCAACCCGAATACACAACCGAATACACACCCGGACACACCCGAACACACACCCGACTACAACCCGAATACACACCCGAACACACACCCGAATACAACCCGATCACACACCCGATCACACACCCGAATACAACCCGAATGCACACCCGAATACACACCCGAATACAAACCCGAAAACACACCCGAATTCACACCCGAACACACACCCGAATGCAACCCGAATACACACCCGAAGACACATCCGAATACACAACCGAACACACACCCGAATGCAACCCGAATACACATCCGAATACACACCCGAACACACCCGAACACACACCCGACTACAACCCGAATACACACCCGAACACACTCCCGAACACACACCCGAATACAACCCGATCACACACCCGAACACACACCCGAATACAACCCGAATACACACCCGAACACACACCCGAACACACACCCGAATACACACCCGAACACACACCCGAACACACACCCGAACACACACCCGAACACACACCCGAATACACACCTGAACACACCCGAACACACACCCGACTACAACCCGAATACACACCCGAACACACACCCGAATTCAACCCGAATACACACCCGAATACACACCCGAATACACACCCGAACACACACCCGAATACACATCCGAACACACACCCGAACACACACCCGAATACAACCCGAATACACGCCCGAACACTCACCCGAATATACACCCGAATACACACCCGAACACACACCCGAACACATACCCGAATACAACCCGAATACACACCCGAACACACACCCGAACACATACCCGAATACAACCCGAATACACACCCGAACACACACCCGAATACGCACCAGAACACACCCGAATACTCACCCGAACACACAACCGAACACACACCCGAACACACACCCGAATACAACCCGAATACACACCCGAACACACACCGGAACACACACCCGAACTCACACCCGAACACACACCCGAACACACACCCGAATACAACCCGAATACACACCCGAACACACACCCGAACACACACCCGAACACACACCCGAACACACACCGAAACACACACCCGAACACACACCCGAATACAACCCGAATACACACCCGAAAACACACCCGAACACACACCCGAATACACACCCTAACACACACCCGAACACACACCCGAACACACACCCGAACACACACCCGAATACAACCCGAATACACACCCGAACACACACCCGAATACACACCTGAACACACCCGAACACACACCCGACTACAACCCGAATACACACCCGAACACACACCCGACTACAACCCGAATACACACCCGAATACACACCCGAACACACACCCGAACACACTCCCGAACACACACCCGAATACACACCCGAACACACACACGAATACAACCCGAATACACACCCGAATACAACCCGAATACACACCCGAAAACACACCCGAATACAACCCGAATACACACCCGAATACACACCCGAATACAAACCCGAAAACACACCCGAATACACACCCGAACACACACCCGAACACACACCCGAATACACACTCGAACACACACCCGAATACAACGCGAACACACACCCGAACACACAATCGAATACAACCCGAACACACACCCGAACACACACCCGAATACAACCCGAATACACACCCGAACACACACCCGAACACACACCCGAACACACACCCGAACACACACCCGAATACAACCCGAATACACACCCGAATACACACCCGAATACACACCCGAACACACAACCGAATACACACCCGAACACACACCCGAACACACACCCGAATACAACCCGAATACACACCCGAACAGTCACCCGAATACACACCCGAATACAACCCGAATGCACACCCGATTACACACCCGAATACAAACCCGAAAACACACCCGAATTCACACCCGAACACACACCCGAATGCAACCCGAATACACACCCGAACACACACCCGGATGCAACCCGAATACACATCCGAATACACACCCGAACACACCCGAACACACACCCGACTACAACCCGAATACACACCCGAACACACTCCCGAACACACACCCGAATACAACCCGATCACACACCCGAACACACACCCGAATACAACCCGAATACACACCCGAACACACACCCGAATACAACCCGAATACACACCCGAATACACACCCGAATACACACCCGAACACACACCCGAATACACACCCGAACACACACCCGAACACACACCCGAATACACACCCGAACACTCACCCGAATATACACCCGAATACACACCCGAACACACACCCGAATACACACCCGAAAACACACCCGAACACATACCCGAATACAACCCGAATACACACCCGAACACACACCCGAATACGCACCAGAACACACCCGAATACTCACCCGAACACACAACCGAACACACACCCGAACACACACCCGAATACAACCCGAATACACACCCGAACACACACCGGAACACACACCCGAACTCACACCCGAACACACACTCGAACACACACCCGAATACAACCCGAATACACACCCGAACACACACCCGAACACACACCCGAACACACACCCGAATACAACCCGAATACACACCCGAACACACACCCGAATACACACCTGAACACACCCGAACACACACCCGACTACAACCCGAATACACACCCGAACACACACCCGAATGCAACCCGAATACACACCCGAATACACACCCGAATACACACCCGAACACACACCCGAATACACACCCGAACACACACCCGAACACACACCCGAATACAACCCGAATACACACCCGAACACTCACCCGAATATACACCCGAATACACACCCGAACACACACCCGAATACACACCCGAAAACACACCCGAACACATACCCGAATACAACCCGAATACACACCCGAACACACACCCGAATACGCACCAGAACACACCCGAATACTCACCCGAACACACAACCGAACACACACCCGAACACACACCCGAATACAACCCGAATACACACCCGAACACACACCCGAACTCACACCCGAACACACACTCGAACACACACCCGAATACAACCCGAATACACACCCGAACACACACCCGAACACACACCCGAATACACACCCGAACACACACCCGAACACACACCGAAACACACACCCGAACACACACCCGAATACAACCCGAATACACACCCGAACACACACCCGAACACACACCCGAATACACACCCGAACACACACCCGAATACAACCCGAATACACACCCGAACACACACCCGAACACACACCCGAATACACACCTGAACACACCCGAACACACACCCGACTACAACCCGAATACACACCCGAATACACACCCGAACACACACCCGAACACACTCCCGAACACACACCCGAATACACACCCGAACATACACCCTAATACAACCCGAATACACACCAGAACACACACCCGAATACACACCCGAATACAACCCGAATACACTCCCGAATACACACCCGAATACAACCCGAATACACACCCGAATACAAACCCGAAAACACACCCGAATACACACCCGAACACACACCCGAAAACACACCCGAACACACACCCGAATACACACCCGAACACACACCCGACTACAACCCGAATACACACCCGAACACACTCCCGAACACACACCCGAATACAACCCGATCACACACCCGAACACACACCCGAATACAACCCGAATACACACCCGAATTCACACCCGAATACAAACCCGAAAACACACCCGAATACACACCCGAACACACACCCGAAAACACCCGAACACACACCCGAATACACACCCGAACACACACCCGACTACAACCCGAATACACACCCGAACACACTCCCGAACACACACCCGAATACAACCCGATCACACACCCGAACACACACCCGAATACAACTCGAACACACACCTGAATACACATTCGAACACACACCCGAATACAACGCGAACACACACCCGAACACACAATCGAATACAACCCGAACACACACCCGAACACACACCCGAATACAACCCGAATACACACCCGAACACACACCCGAACACACACCAGAACACACACCCGAACACACACCCGAATACAACCCGAATACACACCCGAATACACACCCGAATACACACCCGAACACACACCCGAACACACACCCGAATACACACCCGAACACACACCCGAACACACACCCGAACACACACCCGAATACAACCCGAATACAACCCGAATACACACCCGAACACACACCCGAATACACACCCGAACACACACCCGAATACACACCCGAACACACACCCGAATACAACCCGAATACACACCCGAATACACACCCGAATACACACCCGAACACACACCCGAATACCCACCCGAACACACACCCGAACACACACCCGAATACAACCCGAATACACACCCGAATACAAACCCGAAAACACACCCGAATACACATCCGAACACACACCCGAATGCAACCCGAATACACACCCGAACGCACACCCGAATACACACCCGAACACACACCCGAATACAACCCGAATACACACCCGAACACACACCCGAATACATACCCGAACACACACCCGAATATACGCCCGAACACACACCCGAATACACACCCGAACACACACCCGAACACACACCCGAATACAACCCGAACACACACCCGAACACACACCCGAATACAACCCGAATACACACCCGAACACACACCCGAACACACATCCGAATACACACCCGAACACACACCCGAATACAACCCGAATACACACCCGAACACACACCCGAATACACACCCGAATACAACCCGAATACACACCCGAAAACACACCCGAATACAACCCGAATACACACCCGAATACACACCCGAAAACATACCCGAATTCACACCCGAACACACACCCGAATGCAACCCGAATACACACCCGAACACACACCCGAATGCAACCCGAATACACATCCGAATACACACCCGAACACACCCGAACACACACCCGACTACAACCCGAATACACACCCGAACACACACCCGAATACAACCCGAATACACACCCGAACACACACCCGAACACACACCCGAATACACACCCGAACACACACCCGAATACACACCGGAAAACACACCCGAACACATACCCGAATACAACCCGAAAACACACGAACACACACCCGAATACGCACCAGAACACACCCGAATACTCACCCGAACACACAACCGAACACACACCCGAACACACACCCGAATACAACCCGAATACACACCCGAACACACACCCGAATACACACCCGAACACACACCCGAACACACACCCGAATACAACCCGAATACACACCCGAATATACACCCGAACACACACCCGAACACACACTCGAATACAACCCGAATACACACCCGAACACACACCCGAATACACACCCGAACACACACCCGAATACAACCCGAATACAACCCGAATACACACCCGAACACACACCCGAATACCCACCCGAACACACACCCGAATACACACCCGAACACACACCCGAATACAACCCGAATACACACCCGAATACACACCCGAATACACACCCGAACACACACCCGAATACACACCCGAACACACACCCGAACACACACCCGAATACAACCCGAATACACACCCGAATACACACCCGAATACAAACCCGAAAACACACCCGAATACACACCCGAACACACACCCGAATACAACCCGAATACACACCCGAACACACACCCGAATACCCACCCGAGCACACACCCGAATATACACCCGAACACACACCCGAATACACACCCGAACACACACCCGAACACACACCCGAATACAACCCGAATACACACCCGAATAAACACCCGAATACAAACCCGAAAACACACCCGAATACACACCCGAACACACACACGAATGCAACCCGAATACACACCCGAATACACACCCGAACACACACCCGACTACAACCCGAATACAGACCCGAACACACTCCCGAACACACACCCGAACACACCCGAATACTCACCCGAACACACAACCGAACACACACCCGAATACAACCCGAATACACACCCGAACACACACCCGAATACACACCCGAACACACACCCGAATACACACCCGAATACACACCCGAACACACCCGAACACACACCCGAATACAACCCGAATACACACCCGAACACACACCCGAATACAACCCGAATACACACCCGAACACACACCCGAATACAACCCGAATACACACCCGAACACACACCCGAACACACACCCGAATACAACCCGAATACACACCCGAACACACACCCGAATACACACCCGAACACACACCCGAATACACACCCGAACACACACCCGAATGCAACCCGAATACACAACCGAATACACACCCGAACACACCCGAACACACACCCGACTACAACCCGAATACACACCCGAACACACTCCCGAACACACACCCGAATACAACCCGATCACACACCCGAACACACACCCGAATACAACCCGAATGCACACCCGAATACACACCCGAATACAAACCCGAAAACACACCCGAATTCACACCCGAACACACACCCGAATGCAACCCGAATACACACCCGAAGACACATCCGAATACACAACCGAACACACACCCGAATGCAACCCGAATACACATCCGAATACACACCCGAACACACCCGAACACACACCCGAATACAAACCCGAAAACACACCCGAATTCACACCCGAACACACACCCGAATGCAACCCGAATACACACCCGAAGACACATCCGAATACACAACCGAACACACACCCGAATGCAACCCGAATACACATCCGAATACACACCCGAACACACCCGAACACACTCCCGAACACACACCCGAATACAACCCGATCACACACCCGAACACACACCCGAATACAACCCGAATACACACCCGAACACACACCCGAACACACACCCGAATACACACCCGAACACACACCCGAACACACACCCGAACACACACCCGAACACACACCCGAATACACACCTGAACACACCCGAACACACACCCGACTACAACCCGAATACACACCCGAACACACACCCGAATTCAACCCGAATACACACCCGAATACACACCCGAATACACACCCGAACACACACCCGAATACACATCCGAACACACACCCGAACACACACCCGAATACAACCCGAATACACGCCCGAACACTCACCCGAATATACACCCGAATACACACCCGAACACACACCCGAACACATACCCGAATACAACCCGAATACACACCCGAACACACACCCGAACACATACCCGAATACAACCCGAATACACACCCGAACACACACCCGAATACGCACCAGAACACACCCGAATACTCACCCGAACACACAACCGAACACACACCCGAACACACACCCGAATACAACCCGAATACACACCCGAACACACACCGGAACACACACCCGAACTCACACCCGAACACACACCCGAACACACACCCGAATACAACCCGAATACACACCCGAACACACACCCGAACACACACCCGAACACACACCCGAACACACACCGAAACACACACCCGAACACACACCCGAATACAACCCGAATACACACCCGAAAACACACCCGAACACACACCCGAATACACACCCTAACACACACCCGAACACACACCCGAACACACACCCGAATACAACCCGAATACACACCCGAACACACACCCGAATACACACCTGAACACACCCGAACACACACCCGACTACAACCCGAATACACACCCGAACACACACCCGACTACAACCCGAATACACACCCGAATACACACCCGAACACACACCCGAACACACTCCCGAACACACACCCGAATACACACCCGAACACACACACGAATACAACCCGAATACACACCCGAACACATACCCGAATACACACCCGAATACAACCCGAATACACACCCGAAAACACACCCGAATACAACCCGAATACACACCCGAATACACACCCGAATACAAACCCGAAAACACACCCGAATACACACCCGAACACACACCCGAACACACACCCGAATACACACTCGAACACACACCCGAATACAACGCGAACACACACCCGAACACACAATCGAATACAACCCGAACACACACCCGAACACACACCCGAATACAACCCGAATACACACCCGAACACACACCCGAACACACACCCGAACACACACCCGAACACACACCCGAATACAACCCGAATACACACCCGAATACACACCCGAATACACACCCGAACACACAACCGAATACACACCCGAATACAACCCGAATGCACACCCGATTACACACCCGAATACAAACCCGAAAACACACCCGAATTCACACCCGAACACACACCCGACTACAACCCGAATACACACCCGAACACACTCCCGAACACACACCCGAATACAACCCGATCACACACCCGAACACACACCCGAATACAACCCGAATACACACCCGAACACACACCCGAATACAACCCGAATACACACCCGAATACACACCCGAATACACACCCGAACACACACCCGAATACACACCCGAACACACACCCGAACACACACCCGAATACAACCCGAATACACACCCGAACACTCACCCGAATATACACCCGAATACACACCCGAACACACACCCGAATACACACCCGAAAACACACCCGAACACATACCCGAATACAACCCGAATACACACCCGAACACACACCCGAATACGCACCAGAACACACCCGAATACTCACCCGAACACACAACCGAACACACACCCGAACACACACCCGAATACAACCCGAATACACACCCGAACACACACCGGAACACACACCCGAACTCACACACGAACACACACTCGAACACACACCCGAATACAACCCGAATACACACCCGAACACACACCCGAACACACACCCGAACACACACCCGAATACAACCCGAATACACACCCGAACACACACCCGAATACACACCTGAACACACCCGAACACACACCCGACTACAACCCGAATACACACCCGAACACACACCCGAATACAACCCGAATACACACCCGAACACACACCCGAACACACACCCGAATACACACCCGAACACACACCCGAACACACACCGAAACACACACCCGAACACACACCCGAATACAACCCGAATACACACCCGAACACACACCCGAACACACACCCGAATACACACCCGAACACACACCCGAATACAACCCGAATACACACCCGAACACACACCCGAACACACACCCGAATACACACCTGAACACACCCGAACACACACCCGACTACAACCCGAATACACACCCGAATACACACCCGAACACACACCCGAACACACTCCCGAACACACACCCGAATACACACCCGAACATACACCCTAATACAACCCGAATACACACCAGAACACACACCCGAATACACACCCGAATACAACCCGAATACACTCCCGAATACACACCCGAATACAACCCGAATACACACCCGAATACAAACCCGAAAACACACCCGAATACACACCCGAACACACACCCGAAAACACACCCGAACACACACCCGAATACACACCCGAACACACACCCGACTACAACCCGAATACACACCCGAACACACTCCCGAACACACACCCGAATACAACCCGATCACACACCCGAACACACACCCGAATACAACCCGAATACACACCCGAATTCACACCCGAATACAAACCCGAAAACACACCCGAATACACACCCGAACACACACCCGAAAACACCCGAACACACACCCGAATACACACCCGAACACACACCCGACTACAACCCGAATACACACCCGAACACACTCCCGAACACACACCCGAATACAACCCGATCACACACCCGAACACACACCCGAATACAACCCGAACACACACCTGAATACACATTCGAACACACACCCGAATACAACGCGAACACACACCCGAACACACAATCGAATACAACCCGAACACACACCCGAACACACACCCGAATACAACCCGAATACACACCCGAACACACACCCGAACACACACCAGAACACACACCCGA
This sequence comes from Cryptocephalus primarius, assembly GCA_963576515.1. Lineage (NCBI taxonomy): Eukaryota > Metazoa > Arthropoda > Insecta > Coleoptera > Chrysomelidae > Cryptocephalus > Cryptocephalus primarius. The sequence goes on along the minus strand of OY754951.1, from coordinate 8,006,265 downwards.
ACACACACCCGAATACAACCCGAATACACACCCGAATACACACCCGAATACACACCCGAACACACACCCGAATACACACCCGAACACACACCCGAACACACACCCGAATACACACCCGAACACACACCCGAATACAACCCGAATACAACCCGAATACACACCCGAACACACACCCGAATACACACCCGAACACACACCCGAATACACACCCGAACACACACCCGAATACAACCCGAATACACACCCGAATACACACCCGAATACACACCCGAACACACACCCGAATACCCACCCGAACACACACCCGAACACACACCCGAATACAACCCGAATACACACCCGAATACAAACCCGAAAACACACCCGAATACACATCCGAACACACACCCGAATGCAACCCGAATACACACCCGAACGCACACCCGAATACACACCCGAACACACACCCGAATACAACCCGAATACACACCCGAACACACACCCGAATACACACCCGAACACACACCCGAATATACACCCGAACACACACCCGAATACACACCCGAACACACACCCGAACACACACCCGAATACAACCCGAACACACACCCGAACACACACCCGAATACAACCCGAATACACACCCGAACACACACCCGAACACACATCCGAATACACACCCGAACACACACCCGAATACAACCCGAATACACACCCGAACAGACACCCGAATACACACCCGAATACAACCCGAATACACACCCGAAAACACACCCGAATACAACCCGAATACACACCCGAATACACACCCGAAAACATACCCGAATTCACACCCGAACACACACCCGAATGCAACCCGAATACACACCCGAACACACACCCGAATGCAACCCGAATACACATCCGAATACACACCCGAACGCACCCGAACACACACCCGACTACAACCCGAATACACACCCGAACACACACCCGAATACAACCCGAATACACACCCGAACACACACCCGAACACACACCCGAATACACACCCGAACACACACCCGAATACACACCGGAAAACACACCCGAACACATACCCGAATACAACCCGAAAACACACGAACACACACCCGAATACGCACCAGAACACACCCGAATACTCACCCGAACACACAACCGAACACACACCCGAACACACACCCGAATACAACCCGAATACACACCCGAACACACACCCGAATACACACCCGAACACACACCCGAATACAACCCGAATACACACCCGAATATACACCCGAACACACACCCGAACACACACCCGAATACAACCCGAATACACACCCGAACACACACCCGAATACACACCCGAACACACACCCGAATACAACCCGAATACACACCCGAACACACACCCGAATACACACCTGAACACACCCGAACACACACCCGACTACAGCCCGAATACACACCCGAACACACACCCGACTACAACCCGAATACACACCCGAATACACACCCGAACACACACCCGAACACACTCCCGAACACACACCCGAATACACACCCGAACACACACACGAATACAACCCGAATACACACCCGAACACATACCCGAATACACACCCGAATACAACCCGAATACACACCCGAAAACACACCCGAATACAACCCGATTACACACCCGAATACACACCCGAATACAAACCCGAAAACACACCCGAATACACACCCGAACACACACCCGAACACACACCCGAATACACACTCGAACACACACCCGAATACAACGCGAACACACACCCGAACACACAATCGAATACAACCCGAACACACACCCGAACACACACCCGAATACAACCCGAATACACACCCGAACACACACCCGAACACACACCCGAACACACACCCGAACACACACCCGAATACAACCCGAATACACACCCGAATACACACCCGAATACACACCCGAACACACAACCGAATACACACCCGAACACACACCCGAACACACACCCGAATACAACCCGAATACACACCCGAACAGTCACCCGAATACACACCCGAATACAACCCGAATGCACACCCGATTACACACCCGAATACAAACCCGAAAACACACCCGAATTCACACCCGAACACACACCCGACTACAACCCGAATACACACCCGAACACACTCCCGAACACACACCCGAATACAACCCGATCACACACCCGAACACACACCCGAATACAACCCGAATACACACCCGAACACACACCCGAATACAACCCGAATACACACCCGAATACACACCCGAATACACACCCGAACACACACCCGAATACACACCCGAACACACACCCGAACACACACCCGAATACAACCCGAATACACACCCGAACACTCACCCGAATATACACCCGAATACACACCCGAACACACACCCGAATACACACCCGAAAACACACCCGAACACATACCCGAATACAACCCGAATACACACCCGAACACACACCCGAATACGCACCAGAACACACCCGAATACTCACCCGAACACACAACCGAACACACACCCGAACACACACCCGAATACAACCCGAATACACACCCGAACACACACCGGAACACACACCCGAACTCACACACGAACACACACTCGAACACACACCCGAATACAACCCGAATACACACCCGAACACACACCCGAACACACACCCGAACACACACCCGAATACAACCCGAATACACACCCGAACACACACCCGAATACACACCTGAACACACCCGAACACACACCCGACTACAACCCGAATACACACCCGAACACACACCCGAATGCAACCCGAATACACACCCGAATACACACCCGAATACACACCCGAACACACACCCGAATACACACCCGAACACACACCCGAACACACACCCGAATACAACCCGAATACACACCCGAACACTCACCCGAATATACACCCGAATACACACCCGAACACACACCCGAATACACACCCGAAAACACACCCGAACACATACCCGAATACAACCCGAATACACACCCGAACACACACCCGAATACGCACCAGAACACACCCGAATACTCACCCGAACACACAACCGAACACACACCCGAACACACACCCGAATACAACCCGAATACACACCCGAACACACACCGGAACACACACCTGAACTCACACCCGAACACACACTCGAACACACACCCGAATACAACCCGAATACACACCCGAACACACACCCGAACACACACCCGAATACACACCCGAACACACACCCGAACACACACCGAAACACACACCCGAACACACACCCGAATACAACCCGAATACACACCCGAACACACACCCGAACACACACCCGAATACACACCCGAACACACACCCGAATACAACCCGAATACACACCCGAACACACACCCGAACACACACCCGAATACACACCTGAACACACCCGAACACACACCCGACTACAACCCGAATACACACCCGAATACACACCCGAACACACACCCGAACACACTCCCGAACACACACCCGAATACACACCCGAACATACACCCTAATACAACCCGAATACACACCAGAACACACACCCGAATACACACCCGAATACAACCCGAATACACTCCCGAATACACACCCGAATACAACCCGAATACACACCCGAATACAAACCCGAAAACACACCCGAATACACACCCGAACACACACCCGAAAACACACCCGAACACACACCCGAATACACACCCGAACACACACCCGACTACAACCCGAATACACACCCGAACACACTCCCGAACACACACCCGAATACAACCCGATCACACACCCGAACACACACCCGAATACAACCCGAATACACACCCGAATTCACACCCGAATACAAACCCGAAAACACACCCGAATACACACCCGAACACACACCCGAAAACACCCGAACACACACCCGAATACACACCCGAACACACACCCGACTACAACCCGAATACACACCCGAACACACTCCCGAACACACACCCGAATACAACCCGATCACACACCCGAACACACACCCGAATACAACCCGAACACACACCTGAATACACATTCGAACACACACCCGAATACAACGCGAACACACACCCGAACACACAATCGAATAAAACCCGAACACACACCCGAACACACACCCGAATACAACCCGAATACACACCCGAACACACACCCGAACACACACCAGAACACACACCCGAACACACACCCGAATACAACCCGAATACACACCCGAATACACACCCGAATACACACCCGAACACACACCCGAATACACACCCGAACACACACCCGAACACACACCCGAATACACACCCGAACACACACCCGAATACAACCCGAATACAACCCGAATACACACCCGAACACACACCCGAATACACACCCGAACACACACCCGAATACACACCCGAACACACACCCGAATACAACCCGAATACACACCCGAATACACACCCGAATACACACCCGAACACACACCCGAATACCCACCCGAACACACACCCGAACACACACCCGAATACAACCCGAATACACACCCGAATACAAACCCGAAAACACACCCGAATACACATCCGAACACACACCCGAATGCAACCCGAATACACACCCGAACGCACACCCGAATACACACCCGAACACACACCCGAATACAACCCGAATACACACCCGAACACACACCCGAATACACACCCGAACACACACCCGAATATACACCCGAACACACACCCGAATACACACCCGAACACACACCCGAACACACACCCGAATACAACCCGAACACACACCCGAACACACACCCGAATACAACCCGAATACACACCCGAACACACACCCGAACACACATCCGAATACACACCCGAACACACACCCGAATACAACCCGAATACACACCCGAACAGACACCCGAATACACACCCGAATACAACCCGAATACACACCCGAAAACACACCCGAATACAACCCGAATACACACCCGAATACACACCCGAAAACATACCCGAATTCACACCCGAACACACACCCGAATGCAACCCGAATACACACCCGAACACACACCCGAATGCAACCCGAATACACATCCGAATACACACCCGAACACACCCGAACACACACCCGACTACAACCCGAATACACACCCGAACACACACCCGAATACAACCCGAATACACACCCGAACACACACCCGAACACACACCCGAATACACACCCGAACACACACCCGAATACACACCGGAAAACACACCCGAACACATACCCGAATACAACCCGAAAACACACGAACACACACCCGAATACGCACCAGAACACACCCGAATACTCACCCGAACACACAACCGAACACACACCCGAACACACACCCGAATACAACCCGAATACACACCCGAACACACACCCGAATACACACCCGAACACACACCCGAACACACACCCGAATACAACCCGAATACACACCCGAATATACACCCGAACACACACCCGAACACACACCCGAATACAACCCGAATACACACCCGAACACACACCCGAATACACACCCGAACACACACCCGAATACAACCCGAATACAACCCGAATACACACCCGAACACACACCCGAATACCCACCCGAACACACACCCGAATACACACCCGAACACACACCCGAATACAACCCGAATACACACCCGAATACACACCCGAATACACACCCGAACACACACCCGAATACACACCCGAACACACACCCGAACACACACCCGAATACAACCCGAATACACACCCGAATACACACCCGAATACAAACCCGAAAACACACCCGAATACACACCCGAACACACACCCGAATACAACCCGAATACACACCCGAACACACACCCGAATACACACCCGAGCACACACCCGAATATACACCCGAACACACACCCGAATACACACCCGAACACACACCCGAACACACACCCGAATACAACCCGAATACACACCCGAATAAACACCCGAATACAAACCCGAAAACACACCCGAATGCACACCCGAACACACACACGAATGCAACCCGAATACACACCCGAATACACACCCGAACACACACCCGAATACAACCCGAATACACACCCGAACACACACCCGAACACACACCCGAATACACACCCGAACACACACCCGAACACACACCCGAATACACACCCGAACACTCACCCGAATACACACCCGAATACACACCCGAATACAACCCGAATACACACCCGAACACACACCCGAACACACACCCGAACACACACCCGAACACACACCCGAATACAACCCGAATACACACCCGAATACACACCCGAATACACACCCGAACACACAACCGAATACACACCCGAACACACACCCGAACACACACCCGAATACAACCCGAATACACACCCGAACAGTCACCCGAATACACACCCGAATACAACCCGAATGCACACCCGATTACACACCCGAATACAAACCCGAAAACACACCCGAATTCACACCCGAACACACACCCGAATGCAACCCGAATACACACCTGAACACACACCCGGATGCAACCCGAATACACATCCGAATACACACCCGAACACACCCGAACACACACCCGACTACAACCCGAATACACACCCGAAC
>OY754951.1:7864454-7999454 GCA_963576515.1 Cryptocephalus primarius | reverse complement strand
GTGTCTTCGGGTGTGTATTCGGGTTTGCATTCGGGTGTGTGTTTCGGGTGTGTATTCGGGTGTGTGTTCGGGTGTGTGTTCGGGTGTGTATTCGGGTGTGTATTCGGGTGAGTGTTCGGGTGTGTATTCGGGTTGTATTCGGTATGTGTTCGGGTTGTGTGTTCGGGTGTGTGGTTCGGTTGTGTGTTCGGGTGAGTATTCGTGTGTGTTCGGGTGTGTATTCGGGTGTGTGTTCGAGTGTGTATTTGGGTTGTAGTCGGGTGTGTGTTCGGGTGTGTGTTCGGGTTGTATTCGGGTTGTATTCGGGTGTGTGTTCGGGTGTGTATTCGGGTTGTATTCGGGTGTGTGTTCGGGTGTGTGTTCGTGTGTGTGCTCGGTTGTGTGTTCGGGTGTGTATTCGGGTGTGTGTTCGGGTGTGTGTTCGGTTGTGTGCTCGGGTGTGTATTCGGGTTGTATTCGGGTGTGTGTTCGGGTGTGTGTTCGGGTGTGTATTCGGGTTGTAGTCGGGTGTGTGTTCGGGTGTGTATTCGGGTGTGTGTTCGGGTGTGTATTCGGGTTGTATTCGGGTGTGTGTTCGGAAGTGTGTTCGGGTTGTATTCGGGTGTGTGTTCGGGTGTGTGTTCGGGTTATATTCGGGTGTGTGTTCGGGTGTGTGTTCGGTTGTGTGTTCGGGTGTGTATTCGGGTGTGTGTTCGGGTGTGTATTCGGGTTGTATTCGGGTATGTGTTCGGGTGTGTGTTCGGGTGTGTATTCGTGTGTGTGTTCGGGTGTGTATTCGGGTTGTATTCGGGTGTGTGTTCGGGTGTGTGTTCGGGTTGTATTCGGGTGTGTGTTCGGGTGTGTGTTCGGGTTGTATTCGTGTGTGTGTTCGGGTGTGTATTCGGGTGTGTGTTCGGGTGTGTATTCGGGTGTGTGTTCGGGTGTGTATTCGGGTTGTATTCGGGTGTGTGTTCGGGTGTGTGTTCGGGTGTGTGTTCTGGTGTGTGTTCGGGTATGTGTTCTGGTGTGTGTTCGGGTGTGTATTCGGGTGTGTGTTCGGGTGTGTATTCGGGTTGCTTTCGGGTGTGTGTTCGGGTGTGTATTCGGGTGTGTTTTCGGCTCTCTATTCGGGTGTGTATTCGGGTTGTATTCGGGTGTGTGTTCGGGTGTGTGTTCGGGTGTGTATTCGGGTGTGTATTCGGGTGAGTGTTCGGGTTGTATTCGGGTGTGTGTTCGGTTGTGTGTTCGGGTGAGTATTCGCGTGTGTATTCGGGTGTGTGTTCGGGTGTGTATTCGGGTTGTATTCGGGTGTGTGTTCGGGTGTGTGTTCGGGTGTGTATTCGGGTTGTAGTCGGGTGTGTGTTCGGGTGTGTTCGGGTGTATATTCGGGTGTGTGTTCGGGTGTATATTCGGGTGTGTGTTCGGGTGTGTATTCGGGTTGTATTCGGGTGTGTGTTCGGGTGTGTGTTCGGGTTGTATTCGGGTGTGTGTTCGGGTGTGTATTCGGGTGTGTGTTCGGGTGTGTTCGAGTGTGTATTCGGGTGTGTGTTCGGGTTTGTATTCGGGTGTGTGTTCGGGTGTGTATTAGGGTTGTATTCGGTTGTGTGTTCGGGTGTGTGTTCGGTTGTGTGTTCGGGTGTGTGTTCGGGTGTGTATTCGGGTTGTATTCGGGTGTGTGTTCGGGTGTGTATTCGGGTGTGTGTTCGGGTGTGTTCGAGTGTGTATTCGGGTGTGTGTTCGGGTTTGTATTCGGGTGTGTGTTCGGGTGTGTATTAGGGTTGTATTCGGTTGTGTGTTCGGGTGTGTGTTCGGGTGTGTATTCGGGTTGTATTCGGGTGTGTGATCGGGAGTGTGTTCGGGTGTGTATTCGGGTTGTAGTCGGGTGTGTGTTCAGGTGTGTTCGGGTGTGTGTTCGGGTGTGTGTTCGGGTGTGTATTCGTTTTGTATTCGGGTGTGTGTTCGGGTGTGTATTCGGGTTGTATTCGGGTGTGTGTTCGGGTGTGTATTCGGGTTGTATTCGGGTGTGTGTTCGGGAGTTTGTTCGGGTGTGTATTCGGGTTGTAGTCGGGTGTGTGTTCGGGTGTGTTCGGGTGTGTATTCGGGTGTGTGTTCGGGTGTGTATTCGTTTTGTATTCGGGTGTGTGTTCGGGTGTGTATTCGGGTTGTATTCGGGGGTGTGTTCGGGTGTGTGTTCGGGTGTGTGTTCGGGTGTATATTCGGGTGTGTGTTCGGGTGTGTATTCGGGTTGTAGTCGGGTGTGTGTTCGGGTGTGTTCGGGTGTGTATTCGGGTGTGTGTTCGCGTGTGTATTCGGGTTGTATTCGGGTGTGTGTTCGGGTGTGTGTTCGGGTTGTATTCGGGTGTGTGTTCGGGTGTGTATTCGGGTTGTATTCGGGGGTGTGTTCGGGTGTGTGTTCGGGTGTATATTTGGGTGTGTGTTCGGGTGTGTGTTCGGGTGTGTTTTCGGGTTGTAGTCGGGTGTGTGTTCGGGTTGTATTCGGGTGTGTGTTCGGGTGTGTGTTCGGGTTGTATTCGGGTGTGTGTTCGGGTGTGTGTTCGGGTGTGTTCGGGTGTGTCTTCGGGTGTGTATTCGGGTTGCATTCGGGTGTGTGTTCGGGTGTGTATTCGGGTGTGTGTTCGGGTGTGTGTTCGGGTGTGTATTCGGGTGTGTGTTCGGGTGTGTATTCGGGTTGTATTCGGGTGTGTGTTCGGGTGTGTGTTCTGGTGTGTGTTCGGGTATGTGTTCTGGTGTGTGTTCGGGTGTGTATTCGGGTGTGTGTTCGGGTGTGTATTCGGGTTGCTTTCGGTTGTGTGTTCGGGTGTGTATTCGGGTGTGTTTTCGGCTCTCTATTCGGGTGTGTATTCGGGTTGTATTCGGGTGTGTGTTCGGGTGTGTGTTCGGGTGTGTATTCGGGTGTGTATTCGGGTGAGTGTTCGGGTTGTATTCGGGTGTGTGTTCGGGTGTGTTCGGGTGTGTGTTCGGTTGTGTGTTCGGGTGAGTATTCGCGTGTGTTCGGGTGTGTATTCGGGTGTGTATTCGGGTGTGTATTCGGGTTGTATTCGGGTGTGTGTTCGGGTGTGTGTTCGGGTGTGTGTTCGGTTGTGTGTTCGGGTGTGTATTCGGGTGTGTGTTCGGGTGTGTGTTCGGGTGTGTATTCGGGTTGTATTCGGGTGTGTGTTCGGGTGTGTGTTCGGGTGTGTATTCGGGTTGTAGTCGGGTGTGTGTTCGGGTGTGTTCGGGTGTATATTCGGGTGTGTGTTCGGGTGTATATTCGGGTGTATGTTCGGGTGTGTGTTCGGGTGTGTATTCGGGTGTGTGTTCGGGTGTGTTCGAGTGTGTATTCGGGTGTGTGTTCGGGTTTGTATTCGGGTGTGTGTTCGGGTGTGTATTAGGGTTGTATTCGGATGTGTGTTCGGGTGTGTGTTCGGGTGTGTGTTCGGGTGTGTGTTCGGGTGTGTGTTCGGGTGGGTATTCGGGTTGTATTCGGGTGTGTGTTCGGGTGTGTATTCGGGTTGTATTCGGGTGTGTGTTCGGGAGTGTGTTCGGGTGTGTATTCGGGTTGTAGTCGGGTGTGTGTTCGGGTGTGTTCGGGTGTGTATTCGGGTGTGTGTTCGGGTGTGTATTCGTTTTGTATTCGGGTGTGTGTTCGGGTGTGTATTCGGGTTGTATTCGGGGGTGTGTTCGGGTGTGTGTTCGGGTGTATATTCGGGTGTGTGTTCGGGTGTGTGTTCGGGTGTGTATTCGGGTTGTAGAGGGGTGTGTGTTCGGGTGTGTTCGGGTGTGTATTCGGGTGTGTGTTCGCGTGTGTATTCGGGTTGTATTCGGGTGTGTGTTCGGGTGTGTATTCGGGTTGTATTCGGGTGTGTGTTCGGGTGTGTGTTCGGGTTGTATTCGGGTGTGTGTTCGGGTGTGTATTCGGGTTGTATTCGGGGGTATGTTCGGGTGTGTGTTCGGGTGTATATTTGGGTGTGTGTTCGGGTGTGTGTTCGGGTGTGTTTTCGGGTTGTAGTCGGGTGTGTGTTCGGGTGTGTTCGGGTGTGTATTCGGGTGTGTGTTCGGATGTGTATTCGGGTTGTATTCGGGTGTGTGTTCGGGTGTATATTCGGGTTGTAGTCGGGTGTGTGTTCGGGTGTGTTCGGGTGTGTATTCGGGTGTGTGTTCGGGTGTGTATTCGTTTTGTATTCGGGTGTGTGTTCGGGTGTGTATTCGGGTTGTATTCGGGGGTGTGTTCGGGTGTGTGTTCGGGTGTGTGTTCGGGTGTATATTCGGGTGTGTGTTCGGGTGTGTATTCGGGTTGTAGTCGGGTGTGTGTTCGGGTGTGTGTTCGGGTGTGTTCGGGTGTGTATTCGGGTGTGTGTTCGCGTGTGTATTCGTGTTGTATTCGGGTGTGTGTTCGGGTGTGTGTTCGGGTTGTATTCGGGTGTGTGTTCGGGTGTGTATTCGGGTTGTATTCGGGGGTGTGTTCGGGTGTGTGTTCGGGTGTATATTTGGGTGTGTGTTCGGGTGTGTTTTCGGGTTGTAGTCGGGTGTGTGTTCGGGTGTGTTCGGGTGTGTATTCGGGTGTGTGTTCGGGTGTGTATTCGGGTTGTATTCGGGTGTGTGTTCGGGTGTGTGTTCGGGTTGTATTCGGGTGTGTGTTCGGGTGTGTGTTCGGGTGTGTTCGGGTGTGTCTTCGGGTGTGTATTCGGGTTGCATTCGGGTGTGTGTTCGGGTGTGTATTCGGGTGTGTGTTCGGGTGTGTGTTCGGGTGTGTATTCGGGTGTGTGTTCGGGTGTGTATTCGGGTTGTATTCGGGTGTGTGTTCGGGTGTGTGTTCGGGTGTGTATTTGGGTATGTGTTCGGGTGTGTATTCGGGGGTGTGTTCGGGTGTGTATTCGGGTTGTATTCGGGTGTGTGTTCGGGTGTGTGTTCGGGTGTGTGTTCGGGAGTGTATTCGGGTTGTATTCGGGTTGTAGTCGGGTCTGTGTTCGGGTGTGTTCGGGTGTGTATTCGGGTGTGTGTTCGGGTGTGTATTCGGGTTGTATTCGGGTGTGTGTTCGGGTGTGTGTTCGGGTGTGTATTCGGGTGTGTGTTCGGGTGTGTATTCGGGTTGTATTCGGGTGTGTGTTCGGGTGTGTGTTCGGGTGTGTGTTCGGGTGTGTTTTCGGGTGTGTATTCGGGTTGTATTCGGGTGTGTGTTCCTGTGTGTATTCGGGTTGTATACGAGTGTGTGTTCGGGAGTGTGTTCGGGTGTGTATTCGGGTTGTAGTCGGGTGTGTGTTCGGGTGTGTATTCGGGTTGTAGTCGGGTGTGTGTTCGGGTGTGTGTTCGGGTTGTATTCGGGTTGTGTTCGGGTGTGTATTCGGGTGTGTGTTCGGGTGTGTATTCGGGTGTGTTCGGGTGTGTATTCGGGTTGTATTCGGGTGTGTGTTCGGGTGTGTGTTCGGTTGTGTGTTCGGGTGTGTATTCGGGTGTGTGTTCGGGTGTGTATTCGGGTTGTATTCGGGTATGTGTTCGGGTGTGTGTTCGGGTGTGTATTCGTGTGTGTGTTCGGGTGTGTATTCGGGTTGTATTCGGGTGTGTGTTCGGGTGTGTGTTCGGGTTGTATTCCGGTGTGTGTTCGGGTGTGTGTTCGGGTTGTATTCGTGTGTGTGTTCGGGTGTGTATTCGGGTGTGTGTTCGGGTGTGTATTCGGGTGTGTGTTCGGGTGTGTATTCGGGTTGTATTCGGGTGTGTGTTCGGGTGTGTGTTCGGGTGTGTGTTCTGGTGTGTGTTCGGGTATGTGTTCTGGTGTGTGTTCGGGTGTGTATTCGGGTGTGTGTTCGGGTGTGTATTCGGGTTGCTTTCGGGTGTGTGTTCGGGTGTGTATTCGGGTGTGTTTTCGGCTCTCTATTCGGGTGTGTATTCGGGTTGTATTCGGGTGTGTGTTCGGGTGTGTGTTCGGGTGTGTATTCGGGTGTGTATTCGGGTGAGTGTTCGGGTTGTATTCGGGTGTGTGTTCGGGTGTGTGTTCGGTTGTGTGTTCGGGTGAGTATTCGCGTGTGTTCGGGTGTGTATTCGGGTGTGTGTTCGGGTGTGTATTCGGGTTGTATTCGGGTGTGTGTTCGGGTGTGTGTTCGGGTATGTGTTCGGTTGTGTGTTCGGGTGTGTATTCGGGTGTGTGTTCGGGTGTGTGTTCGGGTGTGTATTCGGGTTGTATTCGGGTGTGTGTTCGGGTGTGTGTTCGGGTGTGTATTCGGGTTGTAGTCGGGTGTGTGTTCGGGTGTGTTCGGGTGTATATTCGGGTGTGTGTTCGGGTGTATATTCGGGTGTGTGTTCGGGTGTGTATTCGGGTTGTATTCGGGTGTGTGTTCGGGTGTGTGTTCGGGTTGTATTCGGGTGTGTGTTCGGGTGTGTGTTCGGTTGTGTGTTCGGGTGTGTGTTCGGGTGTGAATTCGGGTTGTATTCGGGTGTGTTTTCGGGTGTGTATTCGGGTGTGTGTTCGGGTGTGTTCGAGTGTGTATTCGGGTGTGTGTTCGGGTTTGTATTCGGGTGTGTGTTCGGGTGTGTATTCGGGTTGTATTCGGGTGTGTGTTCGGGTGTGTGTTCGGGTGTGTATTCGGGTTGTAGTCGGGTGTGTGTTCGGGTGTGTTCGGGTGTATATTCGGGTGTGTGTTCGGGTGTGTATTCGGGTGTGTGTTCGGGTGTGTATTCGGGTTGTATTCGGGTGTGTGTTCGGGTGTGTGTTCGGGTGTGTGTTCGGTTGTGTGTTCGGGTGAGTATTCGCGTGTGTTCGGGTGTGTATTCGGGTGTGTGTTCGGGTGTGTATTCGGGTTGTATTCGGGTGTGTGTTCGGGTGTGTGTTCGGGTATGTGTTCGGTTGTGTGTTCGGGTGTGTATTCGGGTGTGTGTTCGGGTGTGTGTTCGGGTGTGTATTCGGGTTGTATTCGGGTGTGTGTTCGGGTGTGTGTTCGGGTGTGTATTCGGGTTGTAGTCGGGTGTGTGTTCGGGTGTGTTCGGGTGTATATTCGGGTGTGTGTTCGGGTGTATATTCGGGTGTGTGTTCGGGTGTGTATTCGGGTTGTATTCGGGTGTGTGTTCGGGTGTGTGTTCGGGTTGTATTCGGGTGTGTGTTCGGGTGTGTGTTCGGTTGTGTGTTCGGGTGTGTGTTCGGGTGTGAATTCGGGTTGTATTCGGGTGTGTTTTCGGGTGTGTATTCGGGTGTGTGTTCGGGTGTGTTCGAGTGTGTATTCGGGTGTGTGTTCGGGCTTGTATTCGGGTGTGTGTTCGGGTGTGTATTCGGGTTGTATTCGGGTGTGTATTCGGGTGTGTGTTCGGGTGTGTATTCGGGTGTGTGTTCGGGTGTGTATTCGGGTTGTATTCGGGTGTGTGTTCGGGTGTGTGTTCGTGTGTGTGTTCTGGTGTGTGTTCGGGTATGTGTTCTGGTGTGTGTTCGGGTGTGTATTCGGGTGTGTGTTCGGGTGTGTATTCGGGTTGCTTTCGGGTGTGTGTTCGGGTGTGTATTCGGGTGTGTTTTCGGCTCTCTATTCGGGTGTGTATTCGGGTTGTATTCGGGTGTGTGTTCGGGTGTGTGTTCGGGTGTGTATTCGGGTGTGTATTCGGGTGAGTGTTCGGGTTGTATTCGGGTGTGTGTTCGGTTGTGTGTTCGGGTGAGTATTCGCGTGTGTATTCGGGTGTGTGTTCGGGTGTGTATTCGGGTTGTATTCGGGTGTGTGTTCGGGTGTGTGTTCGGGTGTGTATTCGGGTTGTAGTCGGGTGTGTGTTCGGGTGTGTTCGGGTGTATATTCGGGTGTGTGTTCGGGTGTATATTCGGGTGTGTGTTCGGGTGTGTATTCGGGTTGTATTCGGGTGTGTGTTCGGGTGTGTGTTCGGGTTGTATTCGGGTGTGTGTTCGGGTGTGTGTTCGGTTGTGTGTTCGGGTGTGTGTTCGGGTGTGTATTCGGGTTGTATTCGGGTGTGTGTTCGGGTGTGTATTCGGGTGTGTGTTCGGGTGTGTTCGAGTGTGTATTCGGGTGTGTGTTCGGGTTTGTATTCGGGTGTGTGTTCGGGTGTGTATTAGGGTTGTATTCGGGTGTGTGTTCGGGTGTGTGTTCGGGTGGGTATTCGGGTTGTATTCGGGTGTGTGTTCGGGTGTGTATTCGGGTTGTATTCGGGTGTGTGATCGGGAGTGTGTTCGGGTGTGTATTCGGGTTGTAGTCGGGTGTGTGTTCAGGTGTGTTCGGGTGTGTGTTCGGGTGTGTGTTCGGGTGTGTATTCGTTTTGTATTCGGGTGTGTGTTCGGGTGTGTATTCGGGTTGTATTCGGGTGTGTGTTCGGGTGTGTATTCGGGTTGTATTCGGGTGTGTGTTCGGGAGTGTGTTCGGGTGTGTATTCGGGTTGTAGTCGGGTGTGTGTTCGGGTGTGTTCGGGTGTGTATTCGGGTGTGTGTTCGGGTGTGTATTCGTTTTGTATTCGGGTGTGTGTTCGGGTGTGTATTCGGGTTGTATTCGGGGGTGTGTTCGGGTGTGTGTTCGGGTGTGTGTTCGGGTGTATATTCGGGTGTGTGTTCGGGTGTGTATTCGGGTTGTAGTCGGGTGTGTGTTCGGGTGTGTTCGGGTGTGTATTCGGGTGTGTGTTCGCGTGTGTATTCGGGTTGTATTCGGGTGTGTGTTCGGGTGTGTGTTCGGGTTGTATTCGGGTGTGTGTTCGGGTGTGTATTCGGGTTGTATTCGGGGGTGTGTTCGGGTGTGTGTTCGGGTGTATATTTGGGTGTGTGTTCGGGTGTGTGTTCGGGTGTGTTTTCGGGTTGTAGTCGGGTGTGTGTTCGGGTGTGTTCGGGTGTGTATTCGGGTGTGTGTTCGGGTGTGTATTCGGGTTGTATTCGGGTGTGTGTTCGGGTTGTATTCGGGTGTGTGTTCGGGTGTGTGTTCGGGTGTGTTCGGGTGTGTCTTCGTGTGTGTATTCGGGTTGCATTCGGGTGTGTGTTCGGGTGTGTATTCGGGTGTGTGTTCGGGTGTGTGTTCGGGTGTGTATTCGGGTGTGTGTTCGGGTGTGTATTCGGGTTGTATTCGGGTGTGTGTTCGGGTGTGTGTTCGGGTGTGTGTTCTGGTGTGTGTTCGGGTATGTGTTCTGGTGTGTGTTCGGGTGTGTATTCGGGTGTGTGTTCGGGTGTGTATTCGGGTTGCTTTCGGTTGTGTGTTCGGGTGTGTATTCGGGTGTGTTTTCGGCTCTCTATTCGGGTGTGTATTCGGGTTGTATTCGGGTGTGTGTTCGGGTGTGTGTTCGGGTGTGTATTCGGGTGAGTGTTCGGGTTGTATTCGGGTGTGTGTTCGGGTGTGTTCGGGTGTGTGTTCGGTTGTGTGTTCGGGTGAGTATTCGCGTGTGTTCGGGTGTGTATTCGGGTGTGTATTCGGGTGTGTATTCGGGTTGTATTCGGGTGTGTGTTCGGGTGTGTGTTCGGGTGTGTGTTCGGTTGTGTGTTCGGGTGTGTATTCGGGTGTGTGTTCGGGTGTGTGTTCGGGTGTGTATTCGGGTTGTATTCGGGTGTGTGTTCGGGTGTGTGTTCGGGTGTGTATTCGGGTTGTAGTCGGGTGTGTGTTCGGGTGTGTTCGGGTGTATATTCGGGTGTGTGTTCGGGTGTATATTCGGGTGTGTGTTCGGGTGTGTGTTCGGGTGTGTATTCGGGTGTGTGTTCGGGTGTGTTCGAGTGTGTATTCGGGTGTGTGTTCGGGTTTGTATTCGGGTGTGTGTTCGGGTGTGTATTAGGGTTGTATTCGGATGTGTGTTCGGGTGTGTGTTCGGGTGTGTGTTCGGGTGGGTGTTCGGGTGTGTGTTCGGGTGGGTATTCGGGTTGTATTCGGGTGTGTGTTCGGGTGTGTATTCGGGTTGTATTCGGGTGTGTGTTCGGGAGTGTGTTCGGGTGTGTATTCGGGTTGTAGTCGGGTGTGTGTTCGGGTGTGTTCGGGTGTGTATTCGGGTGTGTGTTCGGGTGTGTATTCGTTTTGTATTCGGGTGTGTGTTCGGGTGTGTATTCGGGTTGTATTCGGGGGTGTGTTCGGGTGTGTGTTCGGGTGTATATTCGGGTGTGTGTTCGGGTGTGTGTTCGGGTGTGTATTCGGGTTGTAGTCGGGTGTGTGTTCGGGTGTGTTCGGGTGTGTATTCGGGTGTGTGTTCGCGTGTGTATTCGGGTTGTATTCGGGTGTGTGTTCGGGTGTGTATTCGGGTTGTATTCGGGTGTGTGTTCGGGTGTGTGTTCGGGTTGTATTCGGGTGTGTGTTCGGGTGTGTATTCGGGTTGTATTCGGGGGTATGTTCGGGTGTGTGTTCGGGTGTATATTTGGGTGTGTGTTCGGGTGTGTGTTCGGGTGTGTTTTCGGGTTGTAGTCGGGTGTGTGTTCGGGTGTGTTCGGGTGTGTATTCGGGTGTGTGTTCGGGTGTGTATTCGGGTTGTATTCGGGTGTGTGTTCGGGTGTGTATTCGGGTTGTAGTCGGGTGTGTGTTCGGGTGTGTTCGGGTGTGTATTCGGGTGTGTGTTCGGGTGTGTATTCGTTTTGTATTCGGGTGTGTGTTCGGGTGTGTATTCGGGTTGTATTCGGGGGTGTGTTCGGGTGTGTGTTCGGGTGTGTGTTCGGGTGTATATTCGGGTGTGTGTTCGGGTGTGTATTCGGGTTGTAGTCGGGTGTGTGTTCGGGTGTGTTCGGGTGTGTATTCGGGTGTGTGTTCGCGTGTGTATTCGGGTTGTATTCGGGTGTGTGTTCGGGTGTGTGTTCGGGTTGTATTCGGGTGTGTGTTCGGGTGTGTATTCGGGTTGTATTCGGGGGTGTGTTCGGGTGTGTGTTCGGGTGTATATTTGGGTGTGTGTTCGGGTGTGTTTTCGGGTTGTAGTCGGGTGTGTGTTCGGGTGTGTTCGGGTGTGTATTCGGGTGTGTGTTCGGGTGTGTATTCGGGTTGTATTCGGGTGTGTGTTCGGGTGTGTGTTCGGGTTGTATTCGGGTGTGTGTTCGGGTGTGTGTTCGGGTGTGTTCGGGTGTGTCTTCGGGTGTGTATTCGGGTTGCATTCGGGTGTGTGTTCGGGTGTGTATTCGGGTGTGTGTTCGGGTGTGTGTTCGGGTGTGTATTCGGGTGTGTGTTCGGGTGTGTATTCGGGTTGTATTCGGGTGTGTGTTCGGGTGTGTGTTCGGGTGTGTGTTCGGGTGTGTATTTGGGTATGTGTTCGGGTGTGTATTCGGGGGTG
Source organism: Cryptocephalus primarius (assembly GCA_963576515.1). Taxonomy (NCBI): domain Eukaryota; kingdom Metazoa; phylum Arthropoda; class Insecta; order Coleoptera; family Chrysomelidae; genus Cryptocephalus; species Cryptocephalus primarius. The sequence goes on along the minus strand of OY754951.1, from coordinate 7,988,285 downwards.
TGTTCGGGTGTGTATTCGGGTTGTATTCGGGTGTGTGTTCGGGTGTGTGTTCGGGTGTGTGTTCGGGAGTGTATTCGGGTTGTATTCGGGTTGTAGTCGGGTCTGTGTTCGGGTGTGTTCGGGTGTGTATTCGGGTGTGTGTTCGGGTGTGTATTCGGGTTGTATTCGGGTGTGTGTTCGGGTGTGTGTTCGGGTGTGTATTCGGGTGTGTGTTCGGGTGTGTATTCGGGTTGTATTCGGGTGTGTGTTCGGGTGTGTGTTCGGGTGTGTGTTCGGGTGTGTTTTCGGGTGTGTATTCGGGTTGTATTCGGGTGTGTGTTCCTGTGTGTATTCGGGTTGTATACGAGTGTGTGTTCGGGAGTGTGTTCGGGTGTGTATTCGGGTTGTAGTCGGGTGTGTGTTCGGGTGTGTATTCGGGTTGTAGTCGGGTGTGTGTTCGGGTGTGTGTTCGGGTTGTATTCGGGTTGTGTTCGGGTGTGTATTCGGGTGTGTGTTCGGGTGTGTATTCGGGTGTGTTCGGGTGTGTATTCGGGTTGTATTCGGGTGTGTGTTCGGGTGTGTGTTCGGTTGTGTGTTCGGGTGTGTATTCGGGTGTGTGTTCGGGTGTGTATTCGGGTTGTATTCGGGTATGTGTTCGGGTGTGTGTTCGGGTGTGTATTCGTGTGTGTGTTCGGGTGTGTATTCGGGTTGTATTCGGGTGTGTGTTCGGGTGTGTGTTCGGGTTGTATTCCGGTGTGTGTTCGGGTGTGTGTTCGGGTTGTATTCGTGTGTGTGTTCGGGTGTGTATTCGGGTGTGTGTTCGGGTGTGTATTCGGGTGTGTGTTCGGGTGTGTATTCGGGTTGTATTCGGGTGTGTGTTCGGGTGTGTGTTCGGGTGTGTGTTCTGGTGTGTGTTCGGGTATGTGTTCTGGTGTGTGTTCGGGTGTGTATTCGGGTGTGTGTTCGGGTGTGTATTCGGGTTGCTTTCGGGTGTGTGTTCGGGTGTGTATTCGGGTGTGTTTTCGGCTCTCTATTCGGGTGTGTATTCGGGTTGTATTCGGGTGTGTGTTCGGGTGTGTGTTCGGGTGTGTATTCGGGTGTGTATTCGGGTGAGTGTTCGGGTTGTATTCGGGTGTGTGTTCGGGTGTGTGTTCGGTTGTGTGTTCGGGTGAGTATTCGCGTGTGTTCGGGTGTGTATTCGGGTGTGTGTTCGGGTGTGTATTCGGGTTGTATTCGGGTGTGTGTTCGGGTGTGTGTTCGGGTATGTGTTCGGTTGTGTGTTCGGGTGTGTATTCGGGTGTGTGTTCGGGTGTGTGTTCGGGTGTGTATTCGGGTTGTATTCGGGTGTGTGTTCGGGTGTGTGTTCGGGTGTGTATTCGGGTTGTAGTCGGGTGTGTGTTCGGGTGTGTTCGGGTGTATATTCGGGTGTGTGTTCGGGTGTATATTCGGGTGTGTGTTCGGGTGTGTATTCGGGTTGTATTCGGGTGTGTGTTCGGGTGTGTGTTCGGGTTGTATTCGGGTGTGTGTTCGGGTGTGTGTTCGGTTGTGTGTTCGGGTGTGTGTTCGGGTGTGAATTCGGGTTGTATTCGGGTGTGTTTTCGGGTGTGTATTCGGGTGTGTGTTCGGGTGTGTTCGAGTGTGTATTCGGGTGTGTGTTCGGGTTTGTATTCGGGTGTGTGTTCGGGTGTGTATTCGGGTTGTATTCGGGTGTGTGTTCGGGTGTGTGTTCGGGTGTGTATTCGGGTTGTAGTCGGGTGTGTGTTCGGGTGTGTTCGGGTGTATATTCGGGTGTGTGTTCGGGTGTATATTCGGGTGTGTGTTCGGGTGTGTATTCGGGTTGTATTCGGGTGTGTGTTCGGGTGTGTGTTCGGGTTGTATTCGGGTGTGTGTTCGGGTGTGTGTTCGGTTGTGTGTTCGGGTGTGTGTTCGGGTGTGTATTCGGGTTGTATTCGGGTGCGTGTTCGGGTGTGTATTCGGGTGTGTGTTCGGGTGTGTTCGAGTGTGTATTCGGGTGTGTGTTCGGGTTTGTATTCGGGTGTGTGTTCGGGTGTGTATTAGGGTTGTATTCGGGTGTGTGTTCGGGTGTGTGTTCGGGTGGGTATTCGGGTTGTATTCGGGTGTGTGTTCGGGTGTGTATTCGGGTTGTATTCGTGTGTGTGATCGGGAGTGTGTTCGGGTGTGTATTCGGGTGTGTGTTCGGGTGTGTGTTCGGGTGTGTATTCGGGTTGTATTCGGGTGTGTGTTCGGGTGTGTGTTCGGGTGTGTATTCGGGTTGTAGTCGGGTGTGTGTTCGGGTGTGTTCGGGTGTATATTCGGGTGTGTGTTCGGGTGTATATTCGGGTGTGTGTTCGGGTGTGTATTCGGGTTGTATTCGGGTTGTAGTCGGGTGTGTGTTCGGGTGTGTTCGGGTGTATATTCGGGTGTGTGTTCGGGTGTATATTCGGGTGTGTGTTCGGGTGTGTATTCGGGTTGTATTCGGGTGTGTGTTCGGGTGTGTGTTCGGGTTGTATTCGGGTGTGTGTTCGGGTGTGTGTTCGGTTGTGTGTTCGGGTGTGTGTTCGGGTGTGTATTCGGGTTGTATTCGGGTGTGTGTTCGGGTGTGTATTCGGGTTGTATTCGGGTTGTATTCGGATTGTAGTCGGGTGTGTGTTCGGGTGTGTTCGAGTGTGTATTCGGGTGTGTGTTCGGGTTTGTATTCGGGTGTGTGTTCGGGTGTGTATTAGGGTTGTATTCGGGTGTGTGTTCGGGTGTGTGTTCGGGTGTGTGTTCGGGTGTGTGTTCGGGTGTGTGTTCGGGTGTGTGTTCGGGTGTGTATTCGGGTTGTATTCGGGTGTGTGTTCGGGTGTGTATTCGGGTTGTATTCGGGTGTGTGTTCGGGAGTGTGTTCGGGTGTGTATTCGGGTTGTAGTCGGGTGTGTGTTCGGGTGTGTTCGGGTGTGTATTCGGGTGTGTATTCGGGTTGTATTCGGGGGTGTGTTCGGGTGTGTGTTCGGGTGTATATTCGGGTGTGTGTTCGGGTGTGTGTTCGGGTGTGTATTCGGGTTGTAGTCGGGTGTGTGTTCGGGTGTGTTCGGGTGTGTATTCGGGTGTGTGTTCGGGTGTGTATTCGGGTTGTATTCGGGTGTGTGTTCGGGTGTGTGTTCGGGTTGTATTCGGGTGTGTGTTCGGGTTGGAGTCGGGTGTGTGTTCGGGTGTGTGTTCGGGTTGTATTCGGGTTGTGTTCGGGTGTGTGTTCTGGTGTGTATTCGGGTTGTATTCGGGTGTGTGTTCGGGTGTGTGTTCGGTTGTGTGTTCGGGTGTGTATTCGGGTTGTATTCGGGTGTTTGTTGTTCGGGTGTGTGTACGGGTGTGTGTTCGGTTGTGTATTCGGGTGTGTGTTCGGGTGTGTGTTCGGGTGTGTGTTCGGGTGTGTGTTCGGGTGTGTGTTCGGGTGTGTATTCGGGATGTATTCGGGTGTGTGTTCGGGTGTGTATTCGGGTTGTATTCGGGTTGTAGTCGTGTCTGTGTTCGGGTGTGTTCGGGTGTGTATTCGGGTGTTTGTTGGGGTGTGTATTCGGGTTGTATTCGGGTGTGTGTTCGGGTGTGTATTCGGGTGTGTTTTCGGGTTTGTATTCGGGTGTGTATTCGGGTTGTATTCGGGTGTGTGTTCGGGTGTGTGTTCGGGTGTGTTTTCGGGTGTGTGTTCGGGTGTATATTCGGGTTGTAGTCGGGTGTGTGTTCGGGTGTGTTCGGGTGTGTATTCGGGTGTGGGTTCGGGTGTGTATTCGGGTGTGTATTCGGGTGTGTATTCGGGTTGTATTCGGGTGTTTGTTGGGGTGTGTATTCGGGTTGTATTCGGGTGTGTGTTCGGGTGTGTATTCGGGTGTGTTTTCGGGTTTGTATTCGGGTGTGTATTCGGGTTGTATTCGGGTGTGTGTTCGGGTGTGTGTTCGGGTGTGTTTTCGGGTGTGTGTTCGGGTGTATATTCGGGTTGTAGTCGGGTGTGTGTTCGGGTGTGTTCGGGTGTGTATTCGGGTGTGGGTTCGGGTGTGTATTCGGGTGTGTATTCGGGTGTGTATTCGGGTTGTATTCGGGTGTGAATTCGGGTTGTATACGGGTGTGTGTTCGGGTGTGTATTCGGGTGTGTGTTCGGGTGTGTATTCGGGTGTGTTTTCGGGTTTGTATTCGGGTGTGTATTCGGGTGTGTATTCGGGTTGTATTCGGGTGTGTGTTCGGGTGTGTGTTAGGGTTGTATTCGGGTGTGTGTTCGGGTGTGTGTTAGGGTTGTATTCGGGTGTGTGTTCGGGTGTGTATTCGGGTGTGTGTTCGGGTGTGTATTCGGGTGTGTGTTCGGGTGTGTATTCGGGTTGTATTCGGGTGTGTGTTCGGGTGTGTGATCGGGTGTGTGTTCGGGTGTGTATTCGGGTTGTATTCGGGTGTGTGTTCGGGTGTGTATTCGGGTTGTATTCGGGTGTGTGTTCGGGAGTGTGTTCGGGTGTGTGTTCGGGTGTGTATTCGGGTTGTATTCGGGTGTGTGTTCGGGTGTGCATTCGGGTGTGTGTTCGGGTGTGTATTCCGTTGTGTGTTCGGGTGTGTATTCGGGTTGTAGTCGGGTGTGTGTTCGGGTGTGTTCGGGTGTGTATTCGGGTGTGTGTTCGGGTGTGTAGTCGGGTTGTATTCGGGTGTGTGTTCGGGTGTGTGTTCGGTTGTGTGTTCGGGTGAGTATTCGGGTGTGTTCGGGTGTGTGTTCGGGTGTGTGTTCGGTTGTGTGTTCGGGTGAGTATTCGGGTGTGTTCGGGTGTGTATTCGGGTGAGTTTTCGGGTGTGTATTCGGGTTGTATTCGGGTGTGTGTTCGGGTGTGTATTCGGGTGTGTGTTCGGGTGTGTGTTCGGGTGTGTATTCGGGTTGTATTCGGGTGTGTGTTCGGGTGTGTGTTCGTGTTGTATTCGGGTGTGTGTTCGGGAGTGTGTTCGGGTGTGTATTCGGGTTGTAGTCGGGTGTGTTCGGGTGTGTCTTCGGGTGTGTATTCGGGTTGCATTCGGGTGTGTGTTCGGGTGTGTATTCGGGTGTGTGTTCGGGTGTGTGTTCGGGTGTGTATTCGGGTGTGTATTCGGGTGAGTGTTCGGGTGTGTATTCGGGTTGTATTCGGTATGTGTTCGGGTGTGTGTTCGGGTGTGTGTTCGGTTGTGTGTTCGGGTGAGTATTCGTGTGTTCGGGTGTGTATTCGGGTGTGTGTTCGAGTGTGTATTTGGGTTGTAGTCGGGTGTGTGTTCGGGTGTGTGTTCGGGTTGTATTCGGGTTGTATTCGGGTGTGTGTTCGGGTGTGTATTCGGGTTGTATTCGGGTGTGTGTTCGGGTGTGTGTTCGGGTGTGTGCTCGGTTGTGTGTTCGGGTGTGTATTCGGGTGTGTGTTCGGGTGTGTGTTCGGTTGTGTGCTCGGGTGTGTATTCGGGTTGTATTCGGGTGTGTGTTCGGGTGTGTGTTCGGGTGTGTGTTCGGGTGTGTGCTCGGTTGTGTGTTCGGGTGTGTATTCGGGTGTGTGTTCGGGTGTGTGTTCGGTTGTGTGTTCGGGTGTGTATTCGGGTTGTATTCGGGTGTGTGTTCGGGTGTGTGTTCGGGTGTGTATTCGGGTTGTAGTCGGGTGTGTGTTCGGGTGTGTATTTGGGTATGTGTTCGGGTGTGTATTCGGGGGTGTGTTCGGGTGTGTATTCGGGTTGTATTCGGGTGTGTGTTCGGGTGTGTATTCGGGTTGTATTCGGGTTGTAGTCGGGTCTGTGTTCGGGTGTGTTCGGGTGTGTATTCGGGTGTGTGTTCGGGTGTGTATTCGGGTTGTATTCGGGTGTGTGTTCGGGTGTGTGTTCGGGTGTGTATTTGGGTATGTGTTCGGGTGTGTATTCGGGGGTGTGTTCGGGTGTGTATTCGGGTTGTATTCGGGTGTGTATTCGGGTGTGTGTTCGGGTGTGTATTCGGGTTGTATTCGGGTGTGTGTTCGGGTGTGTGTTCGGGTGTGTGTTCGGGTGTGTGTTCGGGTTGTATTCGGGTTGTATTCGGGTGTGTGTTCGGGTGTGTATTCGGGTTGTATTCGGGTGTGTGTTCGGGTGTGTGTTCGGGTGTGTGCTCGGTTGTGTGTTCGGGTGTGTATTCGGGTGTGTGTTCGGGTGTGTGTTCGGTTGTGTGCTCGGGTGTGTATTCGGGTTGTATTCGGGTGTGTGTTCGGGTCTGTGTTCGGGTGTGTTCGGGTGTGTATTCGGGTGTGTGTTCGGGTGTGTATTCGGGTGTGTGTTCGGGTGTGTATTCGGGTTGTATTCGGGTGTGTGTTCGGAAGTGTGTTCGGGTTGTATTCGGGTGTGTGTTCGGGTGTGTGTTCGGGTGTGTATTTGGGTATGTGTTCGGGTGTGTATTCGGGGGTGTGTTCGGGTGTGTATTCGGGTTGTATTCGGGTGTGTATTCGGGTGTGTGTTCGGGTGTGTATTCGGGTTGTATTCGGGTGTGTGTTCGGGTGTGTGGTCGGGTGTGTGTTCGGGTGTGTTTTCGGGTGTGTATTCGGGTTGTATTCGGTTGTGTGTTCCTGTGTGTATTCGGGTTGTATACGAGTGTGTGTTCGGGAGTGTGTTCGGGTGTGTATTCGGGTTGTAGTCGGGTGTGTGTTCGGGTGTGTATTCGGGTTGTAGTCGGGTGTGTGTTCGGGTGTGTGTTCGGGTTGTATTCGGGTTGTGTTCGGGTGTGTATTCGGGTGTGTGTTCGGGTGTGTATTCGGGTGTGTTCGGGTGTGTATTCGGGTTATATTCGGGTGTGTGTTCGGGTGTGTGTTCGGTTGTGTGTTCGGGTGTGTATTCGGGTGTGTGTTCGGGTGTGTATTCGGGTTGTATTCGGGTATGTGTTCGGGTGTGTGTTCGGGTGTGTATTCGTGTGTGTGTTCGGGTGTGTATTCGGGTTGTATTCGGGTGTGTGTTCGGGTGTGTGTTCGGGTTGTATTCGGGTGTGTGTTCGGGTGTGTGTTCGGGTTGTATTCGTGTGTGTGTTCGGGTGTGTATTCGGGTGTGTGTTCGGGTGTGTATTCGGGTGTGTGTTCGGGTGTGTATTCGGGTTGTATTCGGGTGTGTGTTCGGGTGTGTGTTCGGGTGTGTGTTCTGGTGTGTGTTCGGGTATGTGTTCTGGTGTGTGTTCGGGTGTGTATTCGGGTGTGTGTTCGGGTGTGTATTCGGGTTGCTTTCGGGTGTGTGTTCGGGTGTGTATTCGGGTGTGTTTTCGGCTCTCTATTCGGGTGTGTATTCGGGTTGTATTCGGGTGTGTGTTCGGGTGTGTGTTCGGGTGTGTATTCGGGTGTGTATTCGGGTGAGTGTTCGGGTTGTATTCGGGTGTGTGTTCGGGTGTGTGTTCGGTTGTGTGTTCGGGTGAGTATTCGCGTGTGTATTCGGGTGTGTGTTCGGGTGTGTATTCGGGTTGGATTCGGGTGTGTGTTCGGGTGTGTGTTCGGGTGTGTATTCGGGTTGTAGTCGGGTGTGTGTTCGGGTGTGTTCGAGTGTATATTCGGGTGTGTGTTCGGGTGTATATTCGGGTATGTGTTCTGGTGTGTGTTCGGGTGAGTATTCGGGTGTGTGTTCGGGTGTGTATTCGGGTTGTATTCGGCTGTGTGTTCGGGTGTGTGTTCGGGTGTGTGTTCTGGTGTGTGTTCGGGTATGTGTTCTGGTGTGTGTTCGGGTGTGTATTCGGGTGTGTGTTCGGGTGTGTATTCGGGTTGCTTTCGGTTGTGTGTTCGGGTGTGTATTCGGGTGTGTTTTCGGCTCTCTATTCGGGTGTGTATTCGGGTTGTATTCGGGTGTGTGTTCGGGTGTGTGTTCGGGTGTGTATTCGGGTGTGTATTCGGGTGAGTGTTCGGGTTGTATTCGGGTGTGTGTTCGGGTGTGTTCGGGTGTGTGTTCGGTTGTGTGTTCGGGTGAGTATTCGCGTGTGTTCGGGTGTGTATTCGGGTGTGTATTCGGGTGTGTATTCGGGTTGTATTCGGGTGTGTGTTCGGGTGTGTGTTCGGGTGTGTGTTCGGTTGTGTGTTCGGGTGTGTATTCGGGTGTGTGTTCGGGAGTGTGTTCGGGTGTGTATTCGGGTTGTAGTCGGGTGTGTGTTCGGGTGTGTTCGGGTGTATATTCGGGTGTGTGTTCGGGTGTATATTCGGGTGTGTGTTCGGGTGTGTGTTCGGGTGTGTATTCGGGTGTGTGTTCGGGTGTGTTCGAGTGTGTATTCGGGTGTGTGTTCGGGTTTGTATTCGGGTGTGTGTTCGGGTGTGTATTAGGGTTGTATTCGGGTGTGTGTTCGGGTGTGTGTTCGGGTGTGTGTTCGGGTGTGTGTTCGGGTGTGTGTTCGGGTGGGTATTCGGGTTGTATTCGGGTGTGTGTTCGGGTGTGTATTCGGGTTGTATTCGAGTGTGTGTTCGGGAGTGTGTTCGGGTGTGTATTCGGGTTGTAGTCGGGTGTGTGTTCGGGTGTGTTCGGGTGTGTATTCGGGTGTGTGTTCGGGTGTGTATTCGTTTTGTATTCGGGTGTGTGTTCGGGTGTGTATTCGGGTTGTATTCGGGGGTGTGTTCGGGTGTGTGTTCGGGTGTATATTCGGGTGTGTGTTCGGGTGTGTGTTCGGGAGTGTATTCGGGTTGTAGTCGGGTGTGTGTTCGGGTGTGTTCGGGTGTGTATTCGGGTGTGTGTTCGCGTGTGTATTCGGGTTGTAATCGGGTGTGTGTTCGGGTGTGTATTCGGGTTGTATTCGGGTGTGTGTTCGGGTGTGTGTTCGGGTTGTATTCGGGTGTGTGTTTGGGTGTGTATTCGGGTTGTATTCGGGGGTATGTTCGGGTGTGTGTTCGGGTGTATATTTGGGTGTGTGTTCGGGTGTGTGTTCGGGTGTGTTTTCGGGTTGTAGTCGGGTGTGTGTTCGGGTGTGTTCGGGTGTGTATTCGGGTGTGTGTTCGGGTGTGTATTCGGGTTGAATTCGGGTGTGTGTTCGGGTGTGTATTCGGGTTGTAGTCGGGTGTGTGATCGGGTGTGTTCGGGTGTGTATTCGGGTGTGTGTTCGGGTGTGTATTCGTTTTGTATTCGGGTGTGTGTTCGGGTGTGTATTCGGGTTGTATTCGGGGGTGTGTTCGGGTGTGTGTTCGGATGTGTGTTCGGGTGTATATTCGGGTGTGTGTTCGGGTGTGTATTAGGGTTGTAGTCGGGTGTGTGTTCGGGTGTGTTCGGGTGTGTATTCGGGTGTGTGTTCGCGTGTGTATTCGGGTTGTATTCGGGTGTGTGTTCGGGTGTGTGTTCGGGTTGTATTCGGGTGTGTGTTCGGGTGTGTATTCGGGTTGTATTCGGGGGTGTGTTCGGGTGTGTGTTCGGGTGTATATTTGGGTGTGTGTTCGGGTGTGTGTTCGGGTGTGTTTTCGGGTTGTAGTCGGGTGTGTGTTCGGGTGTGTTCGGGTGTGTATTCGGGTGTGTGTTCGGGTGTGTATTCGGGTTGTATTCGGGTGTGTGTTCGGGTGTGTGTTCGGGTTGTATTCGGGTGTGTGTTCGGGTGTGTGTTCGGGTGTGTTCGGGTGTGTCTTCGGGTGTGTATTCGGGTTGCATTCGGGTGTGTGTTCGGGTGTGTATTCGGGTGTGTGTTCGGGTGTGTGTTCGGGTGTGTATTCGGGTGTGTGTTCGGGTGTGTATTCGGGTTGTATTCGGGTGTGTGTTCGGGTGTGTGTTCGGGTGTGTGTTCGGGTGTGTGTTCGGGTGTGTATTTGGGTATGTGTTCGGGTGTGTATTCGGGGGTGTGTTCGGGTGTGTATTCGGGTTGTATTCGGGTGTGTGTTCGGGTGTGTGTTCGGGTGTGTGTTCGGGAGTGTATTCGGGTTGTATTCGGGTTGTAGTCGGGTCTGTGTTCGGGTGTGTTCGGGTGTGTATTCGGGTGTGTGTTCGGGTGTGTATTCGGGTTGTATTCGGGTGTGTGTTCGGGTGTGTGTTCGGGTGTGTATTCGGGTGTGTGTTCGGGTGTGTATTCGGGTTGTATTCGGGTGTGTGTTCGGGTGTGTGTTCGGGTGTGTGTTCGGGTGTGTTTTCGGGTGTGTATTCGGGTTGTATTCGGGTGTGTGTTCCTGTGTGTATTCGGGTAGTATACGAGTGTGTGTTCGGGAGTGTGTTCGGGTGTGTATTCGGGTTGTAGTCGGGTGTGTGTTCGGGTGTGTATTCGGGTTGTAGTCGGGTGTGTGTTCGGGTGTGTGTTCGGGTTGTATTCGGGTTGTGTTCGGGTGTGTATTCGGGTGTGTGTTCGGGTGTGTATTCGGGTGTGTTCGGGTGTGTATTCGGGTTGTATTCGGGTGTGTGTTCGGGTGTGTGTTCGGTTGTGTGTTCGGGTGTGTATTCGGGTGTGTGTTCGGGTGTGTATTCGGGTTGTATTCGGGGGTGTGTTCGGGTGTGTGTTCGGGTGTATATTTGGGTGTGTGTTCGGGTGTGTGTTCGGGTGTGTTTTCGTGTTGTAGTCGGGTGTGTGTTCGGGTGTGTTCGGGTGTGTATTCGGGTGTGTGTTCGGGTGTGTATTCGGGTTGTATTCGGGTGTGTGTTCGGGTGTGTGTTCGGGTTGTATTCGGGTGTGTGTTCGGGTGTGTGTTCGGGTGTGTTCGGGTGTGTCTTCGGGTGTGTATTCGGGTTGCATTCGGGTGTGTGTTCGGGTGTGTATTCGGGTGTGTGTTCGGGTGTGTGTTCGGGTGTGTATTCGGGTGTGTGTTCGGGTGTGTATTCGGGTTGTATTCGGGTGTGTGTTCGGGTGTGTGTTCGGGTGTGTGTTCGGGTGTGTGTTCGGGTGTGTATTTGGGTATGTGTTCGGGTGTGTATTCGGGGGTGTGTTCGGGTGTGTATTCGGGTTGTATTCGGGTGTGTGTTCGGGTGTGTGTTCGGGTGTGTGTTCGGGAGTGTATTCGGGTTGTATTCGGGTTGTAGTCGGGTCTGTGTTCGGGTGTGTTCGGGTGTGTATTCGGGTGTGTGTTCGGGTGTGTATTCGGGTTGTATTCGGGTGTGTGTTCGGGTGTGTGTTCGGGTGTGTATTCGGGTGTGTGTTCGGGTGTGTATTCGGGTTGTATTCGGGTGTGTGTTCGGGTGTGTGTTCGGGTGTGTGTTCGGGTGTGTTTTCGGGTGTGTATTCGGGTTGTATTCGGGTGTGTGTTCCTGTGTGTATTCGGGTAGTATACGAGTGTGTGTTCGGGAGTGTGTTCGGGTGTGTATTCGGGTTGTAGTCGGGTGTGTGTTCGGGTGTGTATTCGGGTTGTAGTCGGGTGTGTGTTCGGGTGTGTGTTCGGGTTGTATTCGGGTTGTGTTCGGGTGTGTATTCGGGTGTGTGTTCGGGTGTGTATTCGGGTGTGTTCGGGTGTGTATTCGGGTTGTATTCGGGTGTGTGTTCGGGTGTGTGTTCGGTTGTGTGTTCGGGTGTGTATTCGGGTGTGTGTTCGGGTGTGTATTCGGGTTGTATTCGGGTATGTGTTCGGGTGTGTGTTCGGGTGTGTATTCGTGTGTGTGTTCGGGTGTGTATTCGGGTTGTATTCGGGTGTGTGTTCGGGTGTGTGTTCGGGTTGTATTCGGGTGTGTGTTCGGGTGTGTGTTCGGGTTGTATTCGTGTGTGTGTTCGGGTGTGTATTCGGGTGTGTGTTCGGGTGTGTATTCGGGTGTGTGTTCGGGTGTGTATTCGGGTTGTATTCGGGTGTGTGTTCGGGTGTGTGTTCGGGTTGTATTCGGGTGTGTGTTCGGGTGTGTGTTCGGGTTGTATTCGTGTGTGTGTTCGGGTGTGTATTCGGGTGTGTGTTCGGGTGTGTATTCGGGTGTGTGTTCGGGTGTGTATTCGGGTTGTATTCGGGTGTGTGTTCGGGTGTGTGTTCGGGTATGTGTTCTGGTGTGTGTTCGGGTGTGTATTCGGGTGTGTGTTCGGGTGTGTATTCGGGTTGCTTTCGGGTGTGTGTTCGGGTGTGTATTCGGGTGTGTTTTCGGCTCTCTATTCGGGTGTGTATTCGGGTTGTATTCGGGTGTGTGTTCGGGTGTGTGTTCGGGTGTGTATTCGGGTGTGTATTCGGGTGAGTGTTCGGGTTGTATTCGGGTGTGTGTTCGGGTGTGTGTTCGGTTGTGTGTTCGGGTGAGTATTCGCGTGTGTTCGGGTGTGTATTCGGGTGTGTGTTCGGGTGTGTATTCGGGTTGTATTCGGGTGTGTGTTCGGGTGTGTGTTCGGGTATGTGTTCGGTTGTGTGTTCGGGTGTGTATTCGGGTGTGTGTTCGGGTGTGTGTTCGGGTGTGTATTCGGGTGTGTGTTCGGGTGTATATTCGGGTGTGTTTTCGGGTGTGTATTCGGGTGTGTGTTCGGGTGTGTTTTCGGGTGTGTATTCGGGTGTGTGTTCGGGTGTGTTCGAGTGTGTATTCGGGTGTGTGTTCGGGTTTGTATTCGGGTGTGTGTTCGGGTGTGTATTAGGGTTGTATTCGGGTGTGTGTTCGGGTGTGTGTTCGGGTGTGTGTTCGGGTGGGTATTCGGGTTGTATTCGGGTGTGTGTTCGGGTGTGTATTCGGGTTGTATTCGGGTGTGTGATCGGGAGTGTGTTCGGGTGTGTATTCGGGTTGTAGTCGGGTGTGTGTTCAGGTGTGTTCGGGTGTGTGTTCGGGTGCGTGTTCGGGTGTGTATTCGTTTTGTATTCGGGTGTGTGTTCGGGTGTGTATTCGGGTTGTATTCGGGTGTGTGTTCGGGTGTGTATTCGGGTTGTATTCGGGTGTGTGTTCGGGAGTGTGTTCGGGTGTGTATTCGGGTTATAGTCGGGTGTGTGTTCGGGTGTGTTCGGGTGTGTATTCGGGTGTGTGTTCGGGTGTGTATTCGTTTTGTATTCGGGTGTGTGTTCGGGTGTGTATTCGGGTTGTATTCGGGGGTGTGTTCGGGTGTGTGTTCGGGTGTGTGTTCGGGTGTATATTCGGGTGTGTGTTTGGGTGTGTATTCGGGTTGTAGTCGGGTGTGTGTTCGGGTGTGTTCGGGTGTGTATTCTGGTGTGTGTTCGCGTGTGTATTCGGGTTGTATTCGGGTGTGTGTTCGGGTGTGTGTTCGGGTTGTATTCGGGTGTGTGTTCGGGTGTGTATTCGGGTTGTATTCGGGGGTGTGTTCGGGTGTATATTTGGGTGTGTGTTCGGGTGTGTGTTCGGGTGTGTTTTCGGGTTGTAGTCGGGTGTGTGTTCGGGTGTGTTCGGGTGTGTATTCGGGTGTGTGTTCGGGTGTGTATTCGGGTTGTATTCGGGTGTGTGTTCGGGTGTGTGTTCGGGTTGTATTCGGGTGTGTGTTCGGGTGTGTGTTCGGGTGTGTTCGGGTGTGTCTTCGGGTGTGTATTCGGGTTGCATTCGGGTGTGTGTTCGGGTGTGTTCGGGTGTGTGTTCGGGTGTGTGTTCGGGTGTGTATTCGGGTGTGTGTTCGGGTGTGTATTCGGGTTGTATTCGGGTGTGTGTTCGGGTGTGTGTTCGGGTGTGTGTTCTGGTGTGTGATCGGGTATGTGTTCTGGTGTGTGTTCGGGTGTGTATTCGGGTGTGTGTTCGGGTGTGTATTCGGGTTGCTTTCGGGTGTGTGTTCGGGTGTGTATTCGGGTGTGTATTCGGGTGAGTGTTCGGGTTGTATTCGGGTGTGTGTTCGGGTGTGTGTTCGGTTGTGTGTTCGGGTGAGTATTCGCGTGTGTTCGGGTGTGTATTCGGGTGTGTATTCGGGTTGTATTCGGGTGTGTGTTCGGGTGTGTGTTCGGGTGTGTGTTCGGTTGTGTGTTCGGGTGTGTATTCGGGTGTGTGTTCGGGTGTGTGTTCGGGTGTGTATTCGGGTTGTATTCGGGTGTGTGTTCGGGTGTGTGTTCGGGTGTGTATTCGGGTTGTAGTCGGGTGTGTGTTCGGGTGTGTTCGGGTGTATATTCGGGTGTGTGTTCGGGTGTATATTCGGGTGTGTGTTCGGGTGTGTGTTCGGGTGTGTATTCGGGTGGGTGTTCGGGTGTGTTCGAGTGTGTATTCGGGTGTGTGTTCGGGTTTGTATTCGGGTGTGTGTTCGGGTGTGTATTAGGGTTGTATTCGGGTGTGTGTTCGGGTGTGTGTTCGGGTGTGTGTTCGGGTGTGTGTTCGGGTGTGTGTTCGGGTGGGTATTCGGGTTGTATTCGGGTGTGTGTTCGGGCGTGTATTCGGGTTGTATTCGGGTGTGTGTTCGGGAGTGTGTTCGGGTGTGTATTCGGGTTGTAGTCGGGTGTGTGTTCGGGTGTGTTCGGGTGTGTATTCGGGTGTGTGTTCGGGTGTGTATTCGTTTTGTATTCGGGTGTGTGTTCGGGTGTGTATTCGGGTTGTATTCGGGGGTGTGTTCGGGTGTGTGTTCGGGTGTATATTCCGGTGTGTGTTCGGGTGTGTGTTCGGGTGTGTATTCTTGTTGTAGTCGGGTGTGTGTTCGGGTGTGTTCGGGTGTGTATTCGGGTGTGTGTTCGCGTGTGTATTCGGGTTGTATTCGGGTGTGTGTTCGGGTGTGTGTTCGGGTTGTATTCGGGTGTGTGTTCGGGTGTGTATTCGGGTTGTATTCGGGGGTGTGTTCGGGTGTGTGTTCGGGTGTGTGTTCGGGTGTATATTCGGGTGTGTGTTCGGGTGTGTGTTCGGGTTGTATTCGGGTGTGTGTTCGGGTGTGTGTTCGGGTGAGTGTTCGGGTGTGTATTCGGGTTGTATTCGGGTATGTGTTCGGGTGTGTGTTCGGGTGTGTGTTCGGTTGTGTGTTCGGGTGAGTATTCGGGTGTGTTCGGGTGTGTATTCGGGTGTGTGTTCCAGTGTGTATTTGGGTTGTAGTCGGGTGTGTGTTCGGGTGTGTGTTCGGGTGTGTATTCGGGTTGTATTCGGGTGTGTGTTCGGGTGTGTGTTCGGGTGTGTGTTCGGTTGTGTGTTCGGGTGTGTATTCGGGTGTGTGTTCGGGTGTGTATTCGGGTTGTATTCGGGTGTGTGTTCGGGTGTGTGTTCGGGTGTGTGTTCGGTTGTGTGTTCGGGTGTGTATTCGGGTTGTATTCGGGTGTGTGTTCGGGTGTGTGTTCGGGTGTGTATTCGTGTTGTAGTCGGGTGTGTGTTCGGGTGTGTATTCGGGTGTGTGTTCGGGTGTGTATTCGGGTTGTATTCGGGTGTGTGTTCGGAAGTGTGTTCGGGTTGTATTCGGGTGTGTGTTCGGGTGTGTGTTCGGGTGTGTATTCGGGTGTGTGTTCGGGTGTGTATTCGGGTGTGTGTTCGGGTGTGTATTCGGGTTGTAGTCGGGTGTGTGTTCGGGTGTGTATTCGGGTGTGTGTTCGGCTGTGTATTCGGGGTGTATTCGGGTGTGTGTTCGGAAGTGTGTTCGGGTTGTATTCGGGTGTGTGTTCGGGTGTGTGTTCGGGTGTGTATTCGGGTGTGTTCGGGTGTGTATTCGGGTTGTATTCGGGTGTGTGTTCGGTTGTGTTTTCGGGTGTGTATTCGGGTGTGTGTTCGGGTGTGTATTCGGGTTGTATTCGGGTATGTGTTCGGGTGTGTGTTCGGGTGTGTATTCGGGTGTGTGTTCGGGTGTGTATTCGGGTTGTATTCGGGTGTGTGTTCGGGTGTGTGTTCGGGTTGTATTCGGGTGTGTGTTCGGGTGTGTGTTCGGGTGTGTATTCGGGTGTGTGTTCGGGTGTGTATTCGGGTTGTATTCGGGTGTGTGTTCGGGTGTGTGTTCGGGTGTGTGTTCGGGTGTGTTTTCGGGTGTGTATTCGGGTTGTATTCGGGTGTGTGTTCCTGTGTGTATTCGGGTAGTATACGAGTGTGTGTTCGGGAGTGTGTTCGGGTGTGTATTCGGGTTGTAGTCGGGTGTGTGTTCGGGTGTGTATTCGGGTTGTAGTCGGGTGTGTGTTCGGGTGTGTGTTCGGGTTGTATTCGGGTTGTGTTCGGGTGTGTATTCGGGTGTGTGTTCGGGTGTGTATTCGGGTGTGTTCGGGTGTGTATTCGGGTTGTATTCGGGTGTGTGTTCGGGTGTGTGTTCGGTTGTGTGTTCGGGTGTGTATTCGGGTGTGTGTTCGGGTGTGTATTCGGGTTGTATTCGGGGGTGTGTTCGGGTGTGTGTTCGGGTGTATATTTGGGTGTGTGTTCGGGTGTGTGTTCGGGTGTGTTTTCGGGTTGTAGTCGGGTGTGTGTTCGGGTGTGTTCGGGTGTGTATTCGGGTGTGTGTTCGGGTGTGTATTCGGGTTGTATTCGGGTGTGTGTTCGGGTGTGTGTTCGGGTTGTATTCGGGTGTGTGTTCGGGTGTGTATTCGGGTTGTATTCGGGTGTGTGTTCGGGAGTGTGTTCGGGTGTGTATTCGGGTTGTAGTCGGGTGTGTGTTCGGGTGTGTTCGGGTGTGTATTCGGGTGTGTGTTCGGGTGTGTATTCGTTTTGTATTCGGGTGTGTGTTCGGGTGTGTATTCGGGTTGTATTCGGGGGTGTGTTCGGGTGTGTGTTCGGATGTGTGTTCGGGTGTATATTCGGGTGTGTGTTTGGGTGTGTATTCGGGTTGTAGTCGGGTGTGTGTTCGGGTGTGTTCGGGTGTGTATTCTGGTGTGTGTTCGCGTGTGTATTCGGGTTGTATTCGGGTGTGTGTTCGGGTGTGTGTTCGGGTTGTATTCGGGTGTGTGTTCGGGTGTGTATTCGGGTTGTATTCGGGGGTGTGTTCGGGTGTGTGTTCGGGTGTATATTTGGGTGTGTGTTCGGGTGTGTGTTCGGGTGTGTTTTCGGGTTGTAGTCGGGTGTGTGTTCGGGTGTGTTCGGGTGTGTATTCGGGTGTGTGTTCGGGTGTGTATTCGGGTTGTATTCGGGTGTGTGTTCGGGTGTGTGTTCGGGTTGTATTCGGGTGTGTGTTCGGGTGTGTGTTCGGGTGTGTTCGGGTGTGTCTTCGGGTGTGTATTCGGGTTGCATTCGGGTGTGTGTTCGGGTGTGTTCGGGTGTGTGTTCGGGTGTGTGTTCGGGTGTGTATTCGGGTGTGTGTTCGGGTGTGTATTCGGGTTGTATTCGGGTGTGTGTTCGGGTGTGTGTTCGGGTGTGTGTTCTGGTGTGTGATCGGGTATGTGTTCTGGTGTGTGTTCGGGTGTGTATTCGGGTGTGTGTTCGGGTGTGTATTCGGGTTGCTTTCGGGTGTGTGTTCGGGTGTGTATTCGGGTGTGTGTTCGGGTGAGTGTTCGGGTTGTATTCGGGTGTGTGTTCGGGTGTGTGTTCGGTTGTGTGTTCGGGTGAGTATTCGCGTGTGTTCGGGTGTGTATTCGGGTGTGTATTTGGGTTGTATTCGGGTGTGTGTTCGGGTGTGTGTTCGGGTGTGTGTTCGGTTGTGTGTTCGGGTGTGTATTCGGGTGTGTGTTCGGGTGTGTGTTCGGGTGTGTATTCGGGTTGTATTCGGGTGTGTGTTCGGGTGTGTGTTCGGGTGTGTATTCGGGTTGTAGTCGGGTGTGTGTTCGGGTGTGTTCGGGTGTATATTCGGGTGTGTGTTCGGGTGTATATTCGGGTGTGTGTTCGGGTGTGTGTTCGGGTGTGTATTCGGGTGTGTGTTCGGGTGTGTTCGAGTGTGTATTCGGGTGTGTGTTCGGGTTTGTATTCGGGTGTGTGTTCGGGTGTGTATTAGGGTTGTATTCGGGTGTGTGTTCGGGTGTGTGTTCGGGTGTGTGTTCGGGTGTGTGTTCGGGTGTGTGTTCGGGTGGGTATTCGGGTTGTATTCGGGTGTGTGTTCGGGCGTGTATTCGGGTTGTATTCGGGTGTGTGTTCGGGAGTGTGTTCGGGTGTGTATTCGGGTTGTAGTCGGGTGTGTGTTCGGGTGTGTTCGGGTGTGTATTCGGGTGTGTGTTCGGGTGTGTATTCGTTTTGTATTCGGGTGTGTGTTCGGGTGTGTATTCGGGTTGTATTCGGGGGTGTGTTCGGGTGTGTGTTCGGGTGTATATTCCGGTGTGTGTTCGGGTGTGTGTTCGGGTGTGTATTCTTGTTGTAGTCGGGTGTGTGTTCGGGTGTGTTCGGGTGTGTATTCGGGTGTGTGTTCGCGTGTGTATTCGGGTTGTATTCGGGTGTGTGTTCGGGTGTGTGTTCGGGTTGTATTCGGGTGTGTGTTCGGGTGTGTATTCGGGTTGTATTCGGGGGTGTGTTCGGGTGTGTGTTCGGGTGTGTGTTCGGGTGTATATTCGGGTGTGTATTCGGGTTGTATTCGGGTATGTGTTCGGGTGTGTGTTCGGGTGTGTGTTCGGTTGTGTGTTCGGGTGAGTATTCGGGTGTGTTCGGGTGTGTATTCGGGTGTGTGTTCCAGTGTGTATTTGGGTTGTAGTCGGGTGTGTGTTCGGGTGTGTGTTCGGGTTGTATTCGGGTTGTATTCGGGTGTGTGTTCGGGTGTGTATTCGGGTTGTATTCGGGTGTGTGTTCGGGTGTGTGTTCGGGTGTGTGTTCGGTTGTGTGTTCGGGTGTGTATTCGGGTGTGTGTTCGGGTGTGTATTCGGGTTGTATTCGGGTGTGTGTTCGGGTGTGTGTTCGGGTGTGTGTTCGGTTGTGTGTTCGGGTGTGTATTCGGGTTGTATTCGGGTGTGTGTTCGGGTGTGTGTTCGGGTGTGTATTCGTGTTGTAGTCGGGTGTGTGTTCGGGTGTGTATTCGGGTGTGTGTTCGGGTGTGTATTCGGGTTGTATTCGGGTGTGTGTTCGGAAGTGTGTTCGGGTTGTATTCGGGTGTGTGTTCGGGTGTGTGTTCGGGTGTGTATTCGGGTGTGTGTTCGGGTGTGTATTCGGGTGTGTGTTCGGGTGTGTATTCGGGTTGTAGTCGGGTGTGTGTTCGGGTGTGTATTCGGGTGTGTGTTCGGCTGTGTATTCGGGGTGTATTCGGGTGTGTGTTCGGAAGTGTGTTCGGGTTGTATTCGGGTGTGTGTTCGGGTGTGTGTTCGGGTGTGTATTCGGGTGTGTTCGGGTGTGTATTCGGGTTGTATTCGGGTGTGTGTTCGGTTGTGTTTTCGGGTGTGTATTCGGGTGTGTGTTCGGGTGTGTATTCGGGTGTGTGTTCGGGTGTGTATTCGGGTTGTATTCGGGTGTGTGTTCGGGTGTGTGTTCGGGTTGTATTCGGGTGTGTGTTCGGGTGTGTGTTCGGGTGTGTTCGGGTGTGTCTTCGGGTGTGTATTCGGGTTGCATTCGGGTGTGTGTTCGGGTGTGTATTCGGGTGTGTGTTCGGGTGTGTGTTAGGTGTGTATTCGGGTGTGTGTTCGGGTGTGTATTCGGGTTGTATTCGGGTGTGTGTTCGGGTGTGTGTTCGGGTGTGTGTTCGGGTGTGTGTTCGGGTGTGTATTTGGGTATGTGTTCGGGTGTGTATTCGGGGGTGTGTTCGGGTGTGTATTCGGGTTGTATTCGGGTGTGTGTTCGGGTGTGTGTTCGGGTGTGTGTTCGGGAGTGTATTCGGGTTGTATTCGGGTTGTAGTCGGGTCTGTGTTCGGGTGTGTTCGGGTGTGTATTCGGGTGTGTGTTCGGGTGTGTATTCGGGTTGTATTCGGGTGTGTGTTCGGGTGTGTGTTCGGGTGTGTATTCGGGTGTGTGTTCGGGTGTGTATTCGGGTTGTATTCGGGTGTGTGTTCGGGTGTGTGTTCGGGTGTGTGTTCGGGTGTGTTTTCGGGTGTGTATTCGGGTTGTATTCGGGTGTGTGTTCCTGTGTGTATTCGGGTAGTATACGAGTGTGTGTTCGGGAGTGTGTTCGGGTGTGTATTCGGGTTGTAGTCGGGTGTGTGTTCGGGTGTGTATTCGGGTTGTAGTCGGGTGTGTGTTCGGGTGTGTGTTCGGGTTGTATTCGGGTTGTGTTCGGGTGTGTATTCGGGTGTGTGTTCGGGTGTGTATTCGGGTGTGTTCGGGTGTGTATTCGGGTTGTATTCGGGTGTGTGTTCGGGTGTGTGTTCGGTTGTGTGTTCGGGTGTGTATTCGGGTGTGTGTTCGGGTGTGTATTCGGGTTGTATTCGGGTATGTGTTCGGGTGTGTGTTCGGGTGTGTATTCGTGTGTGTGTTCGGGTGTGTATTCGGGTTGTATTCGGGTGTGTGTTCGGGTGTGTGTTCGGGTTGTATTCGGGTGTGTGTTCGGGTGTGTGTTCGGGTTGTATTCGTGTGTGTGTTCGGGTGTGTATTCGGGTGTGTGTTCGGGTGTGTATTCGGGTGTGTGTTCGGGTGTGTATTCGGGTTGTATTCGGGTGTGTGTTCGGGTGTGTGTTCGGGTTGTATTCGGGTGTGTGTTCGGGTGTGTGTTCGGGTTGTATTCGTGTGTGTGTTCGGGTGTGTATTCGGGTGTGTGTTCGGGTGTGTATTCGGGTGTGTGTTCGGGTGTGTATTCGGGTTGTATTCGGGTGTGTGTTCGGGTGTGTGTTCGGGTGTGTGTTCTGGTGTGTGTTCGGGTATGTGTTCTGGTGTGTGTTCGGGTGTGTATTCGGGTGTGTGTTCGGGTGTGTATTCGGGTTGCTTTCGGGTGTGTGTTCGGGTGTGTATTCGGGTGTGTTTTCGGCTCTCTATTCGGGTGTGTATTCGGGTTGTATTCGGGTGTGTGTTCGGGTGTGTGTTCGGGTGTGTATTCGGGTGTGTATTCGGGTGAGTGTTCGGGTTGTATTCGGGTGTGTGTTCGGGTGTGTGTTCGGTTGTGTGTTCGGGTGAGTATTCGCGTGTGTTCGGGTGTGTATTCGGGTGTGTGTTCGGGTGTGTATTCGGGTTGTATTCGGGTGTGTGTTCGGGTGTGTGTTCGGGTATGTGTTCGGTTGTGTGTTCGGGTGTGTATTCGGGTGTGTGTTCGGGTGTGTGTTCGGGTGTGTATTCGGGTGTGTGTTCGGGTGTATATTCGGGTTGTATTCGGGTGTGTGTTCGGGTGTGTGTTCGGGTTGTATTCGGGTGTGTGTTCGGGTGTGTGTTCGGGTTGTATTCGTGTGTGTGTTCGGGTGTGTATTCGGGTGTGTGTTCGGGTGTGTATTCGGGTGTGTGTTCGGGTGTGTATTCGGGTTGTATTCGGGTGTGTGTTCGGGTGTGTGTTCGGGTTGTATTCGGGTGTGTGTTCGGGTGTGTGTTCGGGTTGTATTCGTGTGTGTGTTCGGGTGTGTATTCGGGTGTGTGTTCGGGTGTGTATTCGGGTGTGTGTTCGGGTGTGTATTCGGGTTGTATTCGGGTGTGTGTTCGGGTGTGTGTTCGGGTGTGTGTTCTGGTGTGTGTTCGGGTATGTGTTCTGGTGTGTGTTCGGGTGTGTATTCGGGTGTGTGTTCGGGTGTGTATTCGGGTTGTATTCGGGTGTGTGTTCGGGTGTGTGTTCGGGTTGTATTCGGGTGTGTGTTCGGGTGTGTGTTCGGGTGTGTATTCGGGTGTGTGTTCGGGTGTGTATTCGGGTTGTATTCGGGTGTGTGTTCGGGTGTGTGTTCGGGTGTGTGTTCGGGTGTGTTTTCGGGTGTGTATTCGGGTTGTATTCGGGTGTGTGTTCCTGTGTGTATTCGGGTAGTATACGAGTGTGTGTTCGGGAGTGTGTTCGGGTGTGTATTCGGGTTGTAGTCGGGTGTGTGTTCGGGTGTGTATTCGGGTTGTAGTCGGGTGTGTGTTCGGGTGTGTGTTCGGGTTGTATTCGGGTTGTGTTCGGGTGTGTATTCGGGTGTGTGTTCGGGTGTGTATTCGGGTGTGTTCGGGTGTGTATTCGGGTTGTATTCGGGTGTGTGTTCGGGTGTGTGTTCGGTTGTGTGTTCGGGTGTGTATTCGGGTGTGTGTTCGGGTGTGTATTCGGGTTGTATTCGGGGGTGTGTTCGGGTGTGTGTTCGGGTGTATATTTGGGTGTGTGTTCGGGTGTGTGTTCGGGTGTGTTTTCGGGTTGTAGTCGGGTGTGTGTTCGGGTGTGTTCGGGTGTGTATTCGGGTGTGTGTTCGGGTGTGTATTCGGGTTGTATTCGGGTGTGTGTTCGGGTGTGTGTTCGGGTTGTATTCGGGTGTGTGTTCGGGTGTGTATTCGGGTTGTATTCGGGTGTGTGTTCGGGAGTGTGTTCGGGTGTGTATTCGGGTTGTAGTCGGGTGTGTGTTCGGGTGTGTTCGGGTGTGTATTCGGGTGTGTGTTCGGGTGTGTATTCGTTTTGTATTCGGGTGTGTGTTCGGGTGTGTATTCGGGTGTGTTCGGGTGTGTATTCGGGTTGTATTCGGGTGTGTGTTCGGGTGTGTGTTCGGTTGTGTGTTCGGGTGTGTATTCGGGTGTGTGTTCGGGTGTGTATTCGGGTTGTATTCGGGTATGTGTTCGGGTGTGTGTTCGGGTGTGTATTCGTGTGTGTGTTCGGGTGTGTATTCGGGTTGTATTCGGGTGTGTGTTCGGGTGTGTGTTCGGGTTGTATTCGGGTGTGTGTTCGGGTGTGTGTTCGGGTTGTATTCGGGTGTGTGTTCGGGTGTGTGTTCGGGTTGTATTCGTGTGTGTGTTCGGGTGTGTATTCGGGTGTGTGTTCGGGTGTGTATTCGGGTGTGTGTTCGGGTGTGTATTCGGGTTGTATTCGGGTGTGTGTTCGGGTGTGTGTTCGGGTGTGTGTTCTGGTGTGTGTTCGGGTATGTGTTCTGGTGTGTGTTCGGGTGTGTATTCGGGTGTGTGTTCGGGTGTGTATTCGGGTTGCTTTCGGGTGTGTGTTCGGGTGTGTATTCGGGTGTGTTTTCGGCTCTCTATTCGGGTGTGTATTCGGGTTGTATTCGGGTGTGTGTTCGGGTGTGTGTTCGGGTGTGTATTCGGGTGTGTATTCGGGTGAGTGTTCGGGTTGTATTCGGGTGTGTGTTCGGGTGTGTGTTCGGTTGTGTGTTCGGGTGAGTATTCGCGTGTGTTCGGGTGTGTATTCGGGTGTGTGTTCGGGTGTGTATTCGGGTTGTATTCGGGTGTGTGTTCGGGTGTGTGTTCGGGTATGTGTTCGGTTGTGTGTTCGGGTGTGTATTCGGGTGTGTGTTCGGGTGTGTGTTCGGGTGTGTATTCGGGTGTGTGTTCGGGTGTATATTCGGGTGTGTTTTCGGGTGTGTATTCGGGTGTGTGTTCGGGTGTGTTTTCGGGTGTGTATTCGGGTGTGTGTTCGGGTGTGTTCGAGTGTGTATTCGGGTGTGTGTTCGGGTTTGTATTCGGGTGTGTGTTCGGGTGTGTATTAGGGTTGTATTCGGGTGTGTGTTCGGGTGTGTGTTCGGGTGTGTGTTCGGGTGGGTATTCGGGTTGTATTCGGGTGTGTGTTCGGGTGTGTATTCGGGTTGTATTCGGGTGTGTGATCGGGAGTGTGTTCGGGTGTGTATTCGGGTTGTAGTCGGGTGTGTGTTCAGGTGTGTTCGGGTGTGTGTTCGGGTGTGTGTTCGGGTGTGTATTCGTTTTGTATTCGGGTGTGTGTTCGGGTGTGTATTCGGGTTGTATTCGGGTGTGTGTTCGGGTGTGTATTCGGGTTGTATTCGGGTGTGTGTTCGGGAGTGTGTTCGGGTGTGTATTCGGGTTGTAGTCGGGTGTGTGTTCGGGTGTGTTCGGGTGTGTATTCGGGTGTGTGTTCGGGTGTGTATTCGTTTTGTATTCGGGTGTGTGTTCGGGTGTGTATTCGGGTTGTATTCGGGGGTGTGTTCGGGTGTGTGTTCGGGTGTGTGTTCGGGTGTATATTCGGGTGTGTGTTTGGGTGTGTATTCGGGTTGTAGTCGGGTGTGTGTTCGGGTGTGTTCGGGTGTGTATTCTGGTGTGTGTTCGCGTGTGTATTCGGGTTGTATTCGGGTGTGTGTTCGGGTGTGTGTTCGGGTTGTATTCGGGTGTGTGTTCGGGTGTGTATTCGGGTTGTATTCGGGGGTGTGTTCGGGTGTGTGTTCGGGTGTATATTTGGGTGTGTGTTCGGGTGTGTGTTCGGGTGTGTTTTCGGGTTGTAGTCGGGTGTGTGTTCGGGTGTGTTCGGGTGTGTATTCGGGTGTGTGTTCGGGTGTGTATTCGGGTTGTATTCGGGTGTGTGTTCGGGTGTGTGTTCGGGTTGTATTCGGGTGTGTGTTCGGGTGTGTGTTCGGGTGTGTTCGGGTGTGTCTTCGGGTGTGTATTCGGGTTGCATTCGGGTGTGTGTTCGGGTGTGTTCGGGTGTGTGTTCGGGTGTGTGTTCGGGTGTGTATTCGGGTGTGTGTTCGGGTGTGTATTCGGGTTGTATTCGGGTGTGTGTTCGGGTGTGTGTTCGGGTGTGTGTTCTGGTGTGTGATCGGGTATGTGTTCTGGTGTGTGTTCGGGTGTGTATTCGGGTGTGTGTTCGGGTGTGTATTCGGGTTGCTTTCGGGTGTGTGTTCGGGTGTGTATTCGGGTGTGTATTCGGGTGAGTGTTCGGGTTGTATTCGGGTGTGTGTTCGGGTGTGTGTTCGGTTGTGTGTTCGGGTGAGTATTCGCGTGTGTATTCGGGTGTGTATTCGGGTTGTATTCGGGTGTGTGTTCGGGTGTGTGTTCGGGTGTGTGTTCGGTTGTGTGTTCGGGTGTGTATTCGGGTGTGTGTTCGGGTGTGTGTTCGGGTGTGTATTCGGGTTGTATTCGGGTGTGTGTTCGGGTGTGTGTTCGGGTGTGTATTCGGGTTGTAGTCGGGTGTGTGTTCGGGTGTGTTCGGGTGTATATTCGGGTGTGTGTTCGGGTGTATATTCGGGTGTGTGTTCGGGTGTGTGTTCGGGTGTGTATTCGGGTGTGTGTTCGGGTGTGTTCGAGTGTGTATTCGGGTGTGTGTTCGGGTTTGTATTCGGGTGTGTGTTCGGGTGTGTATTAGGGTTGTATTCGGGTGTGTGTTCGGGTGTGTGTTCGGGTGTGTGTTCGGGTGTGTGTTCGGGTGTGTGTTCGGGTGGGTATTCGGGTTGTATTCGGGTGTGTGTTCGGGCGTGTATTCGGGTTGTATTCGGGTGTGTGTTCGGGAGTGTGTTCGGGTGTGTATTCGGGTTGTAGTCGGGTGTGTGTTCGGGTGTGTTCGGGTGTGTATTCGGGTGTGTGTTCGGGTGTGTATTCGTTTTGTATTCGGGTGTGTGTTCGGGTGTGTATTCGGGTTGTATTCGGGGGTGTGTTCGGGTGTGTGTTCGGGTGTATATTCCGGTGTGTGTTCGGGTGTGTGTTCGGGTGTGTATTCTTGTTGTAGTCGGGTGTGTGTTCGGGTGTGTTCGGGTGTGTATTCGGGTGTGTGTTCGCGTGTGTATTCGGGTTGTATTCGGGTGTGTGTTCGGGTGTGTGTTCGGGTTGTATTCGGGTGTGTGTTCGGGTGTGTATTCGGGTTGTATTCGGGTGTGTGCTCGGGTGTGTGCTCGGGTGTGTGTTCGGGTGTATATTCGGGTGTGTGTTCGGGTGTGTGTTCGGGTTGTATTCGGGTGTGTGTTCGGGTGTGTGTTCGGGTGAGTGTTCGGGTGTGTATTCGGGTTGTATTCGGGTATGTGTTCGGGTGTGTGTTCGGGTGTGTGTTCGGTTGTGTGTTCGGGTGAGTATTCGGGTGTGTTCGGGTGTGTATTCGGGTGTGTGTTCCAGTGTGTATTTGGGTTGTAGTCGGGTGTGTGTTCGGGTGTGTGTTCGGGTTGTATTCGGGTTGTATTCGGGTGTGTGTTCGGGTGTGTATTCGGGTTGTATTCGGGTGTGTGTTCGGGTGTGTGTTCGGGTGTGTGTTCGGTTGTGTGTTCGGGTGTGTATTCGGGTGTGTGTTCGGGTGTGTATTCGGGTTGTATTCGGGTGTGTGTTCGGGTGTGTGTTCGGGTGTGTGTTCGGTTGTGTGTTCGGGTGTGTATTCGGGTTGTATTCGGGTGTGTGTTCGGGTGTGTGTTCGGGTGTGTATTCGTGTTGTAGTCGGGTGTGTGTTCGGGTGTGTATTCGGGTGTGTGTTCGGGTGTGTATTCGGGTTGTATTCGGGTGTGTGTTCGGAAGTGTGTTCGGGTTGTATTCGGGTGTGTGTTCGGGTGTGTGTTCGGGTGTGTATTCGGGTGTGTGTTCGGGTGTGTATTCGGGTGTGTGTTCGGGTGTGTATTCGGGTTGTAGTCGGGTGTGTGTTCGGGTGTGTATTCGGGTGTGTGTTCGGCTGTGTATTCGGGGTGTATTCGGGTGTGTGTTCGGAAGTGTGTTCGGGTTGTATTCGGGTGTGTGTTCGGGTGTGTGTTCGGGTGTGTATTCGGGTGTGTTCGGGTGTGTATTCGGGTTGTATTCGGGTGTGTGTTCGGTTGTGTTTTCGGGTGTGTATTCGGGTGTGTGTTCGGGTGTGTATTCGGGTTGTATTCGGGTATGTGTTCGGGTGTGTGTTCGGGTGTGTATTCGGGTGTGTGTTCGGGTGTGTATTCGGGTTGTATTCGGGTGTGTGTTCGGGTGTGTGTTCGGGTTGTATTCGGGTGTGTGTTCGGGTGTGTGTTCGGGTTGTATTCGTGTGTGTGTTCGGGTGTGTATTCGGGTGTGTGTTCGGGTGTGTATTCGGGTGTGTGTTCGGGTGTGTATTCGGGTTGTATTCGAGTGTGTGTTCGGGTGTGTGTGCGTGTGTGTTCTGGTGTGTGTTCGGGTATGTGTTCTGGTGTGTGTTCGGGTGTGTGTTCGGGTGTGTATTCGGGTTGCTTTCGGGTGTGTGTTCGGGTGTGTATTCGGGTGTGTTTTCGGCTCTCTATTCGGGTGTGTATTCGGGTTGTATTCGGGTGTGTGTTCGGGTGTGTGTTCGGTTGTGTGTTCGGGTGAGTATTCGCGTGTGTTCGGGTGTGTATTCGGGTGTGTGTTCGGGTGTGTATTCGGGTTGTATTCGGGTGTGTGTTCGGGTGTGTGTTCGGGTGTGTGTTCGGTTGTGTGTTCGGGTGTGTATTCGGGTGTGTGTTCGGGTGTGTGTTCGGGTGTGTATTCGAGTTGTATTCGGGTGTGTGTTCGGGTGTGTATTCGGGTTGTATTCGGGTGTGTGTTCGGGTGTGTTCGGGTGTATATTCGGGTGTGTGTTCGGGTGTATATTCGGGTGTGTGTTCGGGTGTGTATTCGGGTTGTATTCGGGTGTGTGTTCGGGTGTGTGTTCGGGTTGTATTCGGGTGTGTGTTCGGGTGTGTGTTCGGTTGTGTGTTCGGGTGTGTGTTCGGGTGTGTATTCGGGTTGTATTCGGGTGTGTGTTCGGGTGTGTATTCGGGTGTGTGTTCGGGTGTGTTCGAGTGTGTATTCGGGTGTGTGTTCAGGTTTGTATTCGGGTGTGTGTTCGGGTGTGTATTAGGGTTGTATTCGGGTGTGTGTTCGGGTGTGTGTTCGGGTGTGTGTTCGGGTGTGTGTTCGGGTGTGTGTTCGGGTGTGTATTCGGGTTGTATTCGGGTGTGTGTTCGGGTGTGTATTCGGGTTGTATTCGGGTGTGTGTTCGGAAGTGTGTTCGGGTGTGTATTCGGGTTGTAGTCGGGTGTGTGTTCGGGTGTGTTCGGGTGTGTATTCGGGTGTGTGTTCGGGTGTGTATTCGTTTTGTATTCGGGTGTGTGTTCGGGTGTGTATTCGGGTTGTATTCGGGGGTGTGTTCGGGTGTGTGTTCGGGTGTGTGTTCGGGTGTATATTCGGGTGTGTGTTCGGGTGTGTGTTCGGGTGTGTATTCGGGTTGTAGTCGGGAGTGTGTTCGGGTGTGTTCGGGTGTGTGTTCGGGTGTGTGTTCGGGTGTATATTCGGGTGTGTGTTCGGGTGTGTGTTCGGGTGTGTATTCGGGTTGTAGTCGGGTGTGTGTTCGGGTGTGTTCGGGTGTGTATTCGGGTGTGTGTTCGGGTGTGTATTCGGGTTGTATTCGGGTGTGTGTTCGGGTGTGTGTTCGGGTTGTATTCGGGTGTGTGTTCGGGTGTGTGTTCGGGTTGTATTCGGGTGTGTGTTCGGGTGTGTATTCGGGTGTGTTTTCGGCTCTCTATTCGGGTGTGTATTCGGGTTGTATTCGGGTGTGTATTCGGGTGTGTATTCGGGTGAGGGTTCGGGTTGTATTCGGGTGTGTGTTCGGGTGTGTGTTCGGTTGTGTGTTCGGGTGAGTATTCGGGTGTGTTCGGGTGTGTATTCGTTTGTGTGTTCGGGTGTGTATTCGGGTTGTAGTCGGGTGTGTGTTCGGGTGTGTGTTCGGGTGTGTGTTCGGGTGTATATTCGGGTGTGTGTTCGGGTGTGTGTTCGGGTGAGTTTTCGGGTTGTAGTCGGGTGTGTGTTCGGGTGTGTTCGGGTGTGTATTCGGGTGTGTGTTCGGGTGTGTATTCGGGTTGTATTCGGGTGTGTGTTCGGGTGTGTGTTCGGTTGTGTGTTCGGGTGAGTATTCGGGTGTGTTCGGGTGTGTATTCGTTTGTGTGTTCGGGTGTGTATTCGGGTTGTAGTCGGGTGTGTGTTCGGGTGTGTTCGGGTGTGTGTTCGGGTGTGTGTTCGGGTGTATATTCGGGTGTGTGTTCGGGTGTGTGTTCGGGTGTGTTTTCGGGTTGTAGTCGGGTGTGTGTTCGGGTGTGTTCGGGTGTGTATTCGGGTGTGTGTTCGGGTGTGTATTCGGGTTTTATTCGGGTGTGTGTTCGGGTGTGTGTTCGTGTGTGTGTGTTCGGGTGAGTGTTCGGGTGTGTATTCGGGTTGTATTCGGGTATGTGTTCGGGTGTGTGTTCGGGTGTGTGTTCGGTTGTGTGTTCGGGTGAGTATTCGGGTGTGTTCGGGTGTGTATTCGGGTGTGTGTTCCAGTGTGTATTTGGGTTGTAGTCGGGTGTGTGTTCGGGTGTGTGTTCGGGTTGTATTCGGGTTGTATTCGGGTGTGTGTTCGGGTGTGTATTCGGGTTGTAGTCGGGTGTGTGTTCGGGTGTGTGTTCGGGTTGTATTCGGGTTGTGTTCGGGTGTGTATTCGGGTGTGTGTTCGGGTGTGTATTCGGGTGTGTTCGGGTGTGTATTCGGGTTGTATTCGTGTGTGTGTTCGGGTGTGTGTTCGGTTGTGTGTTCGGGTGTGTATTCGGGTGTGTGTTCGGGAGTGTATTCGGGTTGTATTCGGGTATGTGTTCGGGTGTGTGTTCGGGTGTGTATTCGTGTGTGTGTTCGGGTGTGTATTCGGGTTGTATTCGGGTGTGTGTTCGGGTGTGTGTTCGGGTGTGTGTTCGGGTTGTATTCGGGTGTGTGTTCGGGTGTGTGTTCGGGTTGTATTCGTGTGTGTTCGGGTGTGTATTCGGGTGTGTGTTCGGGTGTGTATTCGGGTTGTATTCGGGTGTGTGTTCGGGTGTGTGTTCGGGTGTGTGTTCTGGTGTGCGTTCGGGTATGTGTTCTGGTGTGTGTTCGGGTGTGTATTCGGGTGTGTGTTCGGGTGTGTATTCGGGTTGCTTTCGGGTGTGTGTTCGGGTGTGTATTCGGGTGTGTTTTCGGCTCTCTATTCGGGTGTGTATTCGGGTTGTATTCGGGTGTGTGTTCGAGTGTGTATTCGGG
This sequence comes from Cryptocephalus primarius, assembly GCA_963576515.1. Classification (NCBI taxonomy): domain Eukaryota; kingdom Metazoa; phylum Arthropoda; class Insecta; order Coleoptera; family Chrysomelidae; genus Cryptocephalus; species Cryptocephalus primarius. Next base: position 7,959,008 of record OY754951.1, on the reverse strand, counting down.
TGTGTGTTCGGGTTTGTATTCGGGTGTGTGTTCGGGTGTGTATTAGGGTTGTATTCGGGTGTGTGTTCGGGTGTGTGTTCGGGTGGGTATTCGGGTTGTATTCGGGTGTGTGTTCGGGTGGGTATTCGGGTTGTATTCGGGTGTGTGTTCGGGAGTGTGTTCGGGTGTGTATTCGGGTTGTAGTCGGGTGTGTGTTCGGGTGTGTTCGGGTGTGTATTCGGGTGTGTGTTCGGGTGTGTATTCGTTTTGTATTCGGGTGTGTGTTCGGGTGTGTATTCGGGTTGTATTCGGGGGTGTGTTCGGGTGTGTGTTCGGGTGTGTGTTCGGGTGTATATTCGGGTGTGTGTTCGGGTGTGTATTCGGGTTGTAGTCGGGTGTGTGTTCGGGTGTGTTCGGGTGTGTATTCGGGTGTGTGTTCGCGTGTGTATTCGGGTTGTATTCGGGTGTGTGTTCGGGTGTGTGTTCGGGTTGTATTCGGGTGTGTGTTCGGGTGTGTATTCGGGTTGTATTCGGGGGTGTGTTCGGGTGTGTGTTCGGGTGTGTGTTCGGGTGTATATTTGGGTGTGTGTTCGGGTGTGTGTTCGGGTGTGTTTTCGGGTTGTAGTCGGGTGTGTGTTCGGGTGTGTTCGGGTGTGTATTCGGGTGTGTGTTCGGGTGTGTATTCGGGTTGTATTCGGGTGTGTGTTCGGGTGTGTGTTCGGGTTGTATTCGGGTGTGTGTTCGGGTGTGGGTTCGGGTGTGTTCGGGTGTGTCTTCGGGTGTGTATTCGGGTTGCATTCGGGTGTGTGTTCGGGTGTGTATTCGGGTGTGTGTTCGGGTGTGTGTTCGGGTGTGTATTCGGGTGTGTGTTCGGGTGTGTATTCGGGTTGTATTCGGGTGTGTATTCGGGTGTGTGTTCGGGTGTGTGTTCTGGTGTGTGTTCGGGTATGTGTTCTGGTGTGTGTTCGGGTGTGTATTCGGGTGTGTGTTCGGATGTGTATTCGGGTTGCTTTCGGGTGTGTGTTCGGGTGTGTATTCGGGTGTGTTTTCGGCTCTCTATTCGGGTGTGTATTCGGGTTGTATTCGGGTGTGTGTTCGGGTGTGTGTTCGGGTGTGTATTCGGGTGTGTATTCGGGTGAGTGTTCGGGTTGTATTCGGGTGTGTGTTCGGGTGTGTTCGGGTGTGTGTTCTGTTGTGTGTTCGGGTGAGTATTCGCGTGTGTTCGGGTGTGTATTCGGGTGTGTGTTCGGGTGTGTATTCGGGTTGTATTCGGGTGTGTGTTCGGGTGTGTGTTCGGGTGTGTGTTCGGTTGTGTGTTCGGGTGTGTATTCGGGAGTGTGTTCGGGTGTGTGTTCGGGTGTGTATTCGGGTTGTATTCGGGTGTGTGTTCGGGTGTGTGTTCGGGTGTGTATTCGGGTTGTAGTCGGGTGTGTGTTCGGGTGTGTTCGGGTGTATATTCGGGTGTGTGTTCGGGTGTATATTCGGGTGTGTGTTCGGGTGTGTATTCGGGTTGTATTCGGGTGTGTGTTCGGGTGTGTGTTCGGGTTGTATTCGGGTGTGTGTTCGGGTGTGTGTTCGGTTCTGTGTTCGGGTGTGTGTTCGGGTGTGTATTCGGGTTGTATTCGGGTGTGTGTTCGGGTGTGTATTCGGGTGTGTGTTCGGGTGTGTTCGAGTGTGTATTCGGGTGTGTGTTCGGGTTTGTATTCGGGTTTGTGTTCGGGTGTGTATTAGGGTTGTATTCGGGTGTGTGTTCGGGTGTGTGTTCGGGTGTGTGTTCGGGTGTGTGTTCGGGTGGGTATTCGGGTTGTATTCGGGTGTGTGTTCGGGTGTGTATTCGGGTTGTATTCGGGTGTGTATTCGGGTTGTAGTCGGGTGTGTGTTCGGATGTGTTCGGGTGTGTATTCGGGTGTGTGTTCGGGTGTGTATTCGTTTTGTATTCGGGTGTGTGTTCGGGTGTGTATTCGGGTTGTATTCGGGGGTGTGTTCGGGTGTGTGTTCGGGTGTATATTCGGGTGTGTGTTCGGGTGTGTGTTCGGTTGTGTGTTCGGGTGAGTATTCGGGTGTGTTCGGGTGTGTATTCGTTTGTGTGTTCGGGTGTGTATTCGGGTTGTAGTCGGGTGTGTGTTCGGGTGTGTGTTCGGGTGTGTGTTCGGGTGTATATTCGGGTGTGTGTTCGGGTGTGTGTTCGGGTGTGTTTTCGGGTTGTAGTCGGGTGTGTGTTCGGGTGTGTTCGGGTGTGTATTCGGGTGTGTGTTCGGGTGTGTATTCGGGTTGTATTCGGGTGTGTGTTCGGGTGTGTGTTCGGTTGTGTGTTCGGGTGAGTATTCGGGTGTGTTCGGGTGTGTATTCGTTTGTGTGTTCGGGTGTGTATTCGGGTTGTAGTCGGGTGTGTGTTCGGGTGTGTTCGGGTGTGTGTTCGGGTGTGTTCGGGTGTATATTCGGGTGTGTGTTCGGGTGTGTGTTCGGGTGTGTTTTCGGGTTGTAGTCGGGTGTGTGTTCGGGTGTGTTCGGGTGTGTATTCGGGTGTGTGTTCGGGTGTGTATTCGGGTTTTATTCGGGTGTGTGTTCGGGTGTGTGTTCGTGTGTGTGTGTTCGGGTGAGTTTTCGGGTGTGTATTCGGGTTGTATTCGGGTATGTGTTCGGGTGTGTGTTCGGGTGTGTGTTCGGTTGTGTGTTCGGGTGAGTATTCGGGTGTGTTCGGGTGTGTATTCGGGTGTGTGTTCCAGTGTGTATTTGGGTTGTAGTCGGGTGTGTGTTCGGGTGTGTGTTCGGGTTGTATTCGGGTTGTATTCGGGTGTGTGTTCGGGTGTGTATTCGGGTTGTAGTCGGGTGTGTGTTCGGGTGTGTGTTCGGGTTGTATTCGGGTTGTGTTCGGGTGTGTATTCGGGTGTGTGTTCGGGTGTGTATTCGGGTGTGTTCGGGTGTGTATTCGGGTTGTATTCGTGTGTGTGTTCGGGTGTGTGTTCGGTTGTGTGTTCGGGTGTGTATTCGGGTGTGTGTTCGGGTGTGTATTCGGGTTGTATTCGGGTATGTGTTCGGGTGTGTGTTCGGGTGTGTATTCGTGTGTGTGTTCGGGTGTGTATTCGGGTTGTATTCGGGTGTGTGTTCGGGTGTGTGTTCGGGTTGTATTCGGGTGTGTGTTCGGGTGTGTGTTCGGGTTGTATTCGTGTGTGTTCGGGTGTGTATTCGGGTGTGTGTTCGGGTGTGTATTCGGGTGTGTGTTCGGGTGTGTATTCGGGTTGTATTCGGGTGTGTGTTCGGGTGTGTGTTCGGGTATGTGTTCTGGTGTGTGTTCGGGTGTGTATTCGGGTGTGTGTTCGGGTGTGTATTCGGGTTGCTTTCGGGTGTGTGTTCGGGTGTGTATTCGGGTGTGTTTTCGGCTCTCTATTCGGGTGTGTATTCGGGTTGTATTCGGGTGTGTGTTCGGGTGTGTATTCGGGTGTGTATTCGGGTGAGTGTTCGGGTTGTATTCGGGTGTGTGTTCGGGTGTGTTCGGGTGTGTGTTCGGTTGTGTGTTCGGGTGAGTATTCGCGTGTGTTCGGGTGTGTATTCGGGTTGTATTCGGGTGTGTGTTCGGGTGTGTGTTCGGGTGTGTGTTCGGTTGTGTGTTCGGGTGTGTATTCGGGTGTGTGTTCGGGTGTGTGTTCGGGTGTGTATTCGGGTTGTATTTGGGTGTGTGTTCGGGTGTGTGTTCGGGTGTGTATTCGGGTTGTAGTCGGGTGTGTGTTAGGGTGTGTTCGCGTGTATATTCGGGTGTGTGTTCGGGTGTATATTCGGGTGTGTGTTCGGGTGTGTATTCGGGTTGTATTCGGGTGTGTGTTCGGGTGTGTGTTCGGGTTGTATTCGGGTGTGTGTTCGGGTGTGTGTTCGGTTGTGTGTTCGGGTGTGTGTTCGGGTGTGTATTCGGGTTGTATTCGGGTGTGTGTTCGGGTGTGTATTCGGGTGTGTGTTCGGGTGTGTTCGAGTGTGTATTCGGGTGTGTGTTCGGGTTTGTATTCGGGTGTGTGTTCGGGTGTGTATTAGGGTTGTATTCGGGTGTGTGTTCGGGTGTGTGTTCGGGTGTGTGTTCGGGTGGGTATTCGGGTTGTATTCGGGTGTGTGTTCGGGTGTGTATTCGGGTTGTAGTCGGGTGTGTGTTAGGGTGTGTTCGCGTGTATATTCGGGTGTGTGTTCGGGTGTATATTCGGGTGTGTGTTCGGGTGTGTATTCGGGTTGTATTCGGGTGTGTGTTCGGGTGTGTGTTCGGGTTGTATTCGGGTGTGTGTTCGGGTGTGTGTTCGGTTGTGTGTTCGGGTGTGTGTTCGGGTGTGTATTCGGGTTGTATTCGGGTGTGTGTTCGGGTGTGTATTCGGGTGTGTGTTCGGGTGTGTTCGAGTGTGTATTCGGGTGTGTGTTCGGGTTTGTATTCGGGTGTGTGTTCGGGTGTGTATTAGGGTTGTATTCGGGTGTGTGTTCGGGTGTGTGTTCGGGTGTGTGTTCGGGTGGGTATTCGGGTTGTATTCGGGTGTGTGTTCGGGTGGGTATTCGGGTTGTATTCGGGTGTGTGTTCGGGAGTGTGTTCGGGTGTGTATTCGGGTTGTAGTCGGGTGTGTGTTCGGGTGTGTTCGGGTGTGTATTCGGGTGTGTGTTCGGGTGTGTATTCGTTTTGTATTCGGGTGTGTGTTCGGGTGTGTATTCGGGTTGTATTCGGGGGTGTGTTCGGGTGTGTGTTCGGGTGTGTGTTCGGGTGTATATTCGGGTGTGTGTTCGGGTGTGTATTCGGGTTGTAGTCGGGTGTGTGTTCGGGTGTGTTCGGGTGTGTATTCGGGTGTGTGTTCGCGTGTGTATTCGGGTTGTATTCGGGTGTGTGTTCGGGTGTGTGTTCGGGTGTGTGTTCGGGTTGTATTCGGGTGTGTGTTCGGGTGTGTATTCGGGTTGTATTCGGGGGTGTGTTCGGGTGTGTGTTCGGGTGTGTGTTCGGGTGTATATTTGGGTGTGTGTTCGGGTGTGTGTTCGGGTGTGTTTTCGGGTTGTAGTCGGGTGTGTGTTCGGGTGTGTTCGGGTGTGTATTCGGGTGTGTGTTCGGGTGTGTATTCGGGTTGTATTCGGGTGTGTGTTCGGGTGTGTGTTCGGGTTGTATTCGGGTGTGTGTTCGGGTGTGGGTTCGGGTGTGTTCGGGTGTGTCTTCGGGTGTGTATTCGGGTTGCATTCGGGTGTGTGTTCGGGTGTGTATTCGGGTGTGTGTTCGGGTGTGTGTTCGGGTGTGTATTCGGGTGTGTGTTCGGGTGTGTATTCGGGTTGTATTCGGGTGTGTGTTCGGGTGTGTGTTCGGGTGTGTGTTCTGGTGTGTGTTCGGGTATGTGTTCTGGTGTGTGTTCGGGTGTGTATTCGGGTGTGTGTTCGGATGTGTATTCGGGTTGCTTTCGGGTGTGTGTTCGGGTGTGTATTCGGGTGTGTTTTCGGCTCTCTATTCGGGTGTGTATTCGGGTTGTATTCGGGTGTGTGTTCGGGTGTGTGTTCGGGTGTGTATTCGGGTGTGTATTCGGGTGAGTGTTCGGGTTGTATTCGGGTGTGTGTTCGGGTGTGTTCGGGTGTGTGTTCTGTTGTGTGTTCGGGTGAGTATTCGCGTGTGTTCGGGTGTGTATTCGGGTGTGTGTTCGGGTGTGTATTCGGGTTGTATTCGAGTTGTATTCGGGTGTGTGTTCGGGTGTGTGTTCGGTTGTGTGTTCGGGTGTGTATTCGGGTGTGTGTTCGGGTGTGTATTCGGGTTGTATTCGGGTATGTGTTCGGGTGTGTGTTCGGGTGTGTATTCGTGTGTGTGTTCGGGTGTGTATTCGGGTTGTATTCGGGTGTGTGTTCGGGTGTGTGTTCGGGTTGTATTCGGGTGTGTGTTCGGGTGTGTGTTCGGGTTGTATTCGTGTGTGTGTTCGGGTGTGTATTCGGGTGTGTGTTCGGGTGTGTATTCGGGTGTGTGTTCGGGTGTGTATTCGGGTTGTATTCGGGTGTGTGTTCGGGTGTGTGTTCGGGTGTGTGTTCTGGTGTGTGTTCGGGTATGTGTTCTGGTGTGTGTTCGGGTGTGTATTCGGGTGTGTGTTCGGGTGTGTATTCGGGTTGCTTTCGGGTGTGTGTTCGGGTGTGTATTCGGGTGTGTTTTCGGCTCTCTATTCGGGTGTGTATTCGGGTTGTATTCGGGTGTGTGTTCGGGTGTGTGTTCGGGTGTGTATTCGGGTGTGTATTCGGGTGAGTGTTCGGGTTGTATTCGGGTGTGTGTTCGGGTGTGTGTTCGGTTGTGTGTTCGGGTGAGTATTCGCGTGTGTTCGGGTGTGTATTCGGGTGTGTGTTCGGGTGTGTATTCGGGTTGTATTCGGGTGTGTGTTCGGGTGTGTGTTCGGGTATGTGTTCGGTTGTGTGTTCGGGTGTGTATTCGGGTGTGTGTTCGGGTGTGTGTTCGGGTGTGTATTCGGGTTGTATTCGGGTGTGTGTTCGGGTGTGTGTTCGGGTGTGTATTCGGGTTGTAGTCGGGTGTGTGTTCGGGTGTGTTCGGGTGTATATTCGGGTGTGTGTTCGGGTGTATATTCGGGTGTGTGTTCGGGTGTGTATTCGGGTTGTATTCGGGTGTGTGTTCGGGTGTGTGTTCGGGTTGTATTCGGGTGTGTGTTCGGGTGTGTGTTCGGTTGTGTGTTCGGGTGTGTGTTCGGGTGTGAATTCGGGTTGTATTCGGGTGTGTTTTCGGGTGTGTATTCGGGTGTGTGTTCGGGTGTGTTTTCGGGTGTGTATTCGGGTGTGTGTTCGGGTGTGTTCGAGTGTGTATTCGGGTGTGTGTTCGGGTTTGTATTCGGGTGTGTGTTCGGGTGTGTATTAGGGTTGTATTCGGGTGTGTGTTCGGGTGTGTGTTCGGGTGTGTGTTCGGGTGGGTATTCGGGTTGTATTCGGGTGTGTGTTCGGGTGTGTATTCGGGTTGTATTCGGGTGTGTGATCGGGAGTGTGTTCGGGTGTGTATTCGGGTTGTAGTCGGGTGTGTGTTCAGGTGTGTTCGGGTGTGTGTTCGGGTGTGTGTTCGGGTGTGTATTCGTTTTGTATTCGGGTGTGTGTTCGGGTGTGTATTCGGGTTGTATTCGGGTGTGTGTTCGGGTGTGTATTCGGGTTGCATTCGGGTGTGTGTTCGGGAGTGTGTTCGGGTGTGTATTCGGGTTGTAGTCGGGTGTGTGTTCGGGTGTGTTCGGGTGTGTATTCGGGTGTGTGTTCGGGTGTGTATTCGTTTTGTATTCGGGTGTGTGTTCGGGTGTGTATTCGGGTTGTATTCGGGGGTGTGTTCGGGTGTGTGTTCGGGTGTGTGTTCGGGTGTATATTCGGGTGTGTGTTCGGGTGTGTATTAGGGTTGTATTCGGGTGTGTATTCGGGTGTGTGTTCGGGTGTGTATTCGGGTTGTATTCGGGAGTGTGTTCGGGTGTGTGTTCGGGTGTGTGTTCGGGTGTATATTCGGGTGTGTGTTCGGGTGTGTGTTCGGGTGTGTATTCGGGTTGTAGTCGGGAGTGTGTTCGGGTGTGTTCGGGAGTGTGTTCGGGTGTGTGTTCGGGTGTGTGTTCGGGTGTATATTCGGGTGTGTGTTCGGGTGTGTGTTCGGGTGTGTATTCGGGTTGTAGTCGGGTGTGCGTTCGGGTGTGTTCGGGTGTGTATTCGGGTGTGTGTTCGGGTGTGTATTCGGGTTGTATTCGGGTGTGTGTTCGGGTGTGTGTTCGGGTTGTATTCGGGTGTGTGTTCGGGTGTGTGTTCGGGTTGTATTCGGGTGTGTGTTCGGGTGTGTATTCGGGTGTGTTTTCGGCTCTCTATTCGGGTGTGTATTCGGGTTGTATTCGGGTGTGTATTCGGGTGTGTATTCGGGTGAGGGTTCGGGTTGTATTCGGGTGTGTGTTCGGGTGTGTGTTCGGTTGTGTGTTCGGGTGAGTATTCGGGTGTGTTCGGGTGTGTATTCGTTTGTGTGTTCGGGTGTGTATTCGGGTTGTAGTCGGGTGTGTGTTCGGGTGTGTGTTCGGGTGTGTGTTCGGGTGTATATTCGGGTGTGTGTTCGGGTGTGTGTTCGGGTGTGTTTTCGGGTTGTAGTCGGGTGTGTGTTCGGGTGTGTTCGGGTGTGTATTCGGGTGTGTGTTCGGGTGTGTATTCGGGTTGTATTCGGGTGTGTGTTCGGGTGTGTGTTCGGTTGTGTGTTCGGGTGAGTATTCGGGTGTGTTCGGGTGTGTATTCGTTTGTGTGTTCGGGTGTGTATTCGGGTTGTAGTCGGGTGTGTGTTCGGGTGTGTGTTCGGGTGTGTGTTCGGGTGTATATTCGGGTGTGTGTTCGGGTGTGTGTTCGGGTGTGTTTTCGGGTTGTAGTCGGGTGTGTGTTCGGGTGTGTTCGGGTGTGTATTCGGGTGTGTGTTCGGGTGTGTATTCGGGTTTTATTCGGGTGTGTGTTCGGGTGTGTGTTCGTGTGTGTGTGTTCGGGTGAGTGTTCGGGTGTGTATTCGGGTTGTATTCGGGTATGTGTTCGGGTGTGTGTTCGGGTGTGTGTTCGGTTGTGTGTTCGGGTGAGTATTCGGGTGTGTTCGGGTGTGTATTCGGGTGTGTGTTCCAGTGTGTATTTGGGTTGTAGTCGGGTGTGTGTTCGGGTGTGTGTTCGGGTTGTATTCGGGTTGTATTCGGGTGTGTGTTCGGGTGTGTATTCGGGTTGTAGTCGGGTGTGTGTTCGGGTGTGTGTTCGGGTTGTATTCGGGTTGTGTTCGGGTGTGTATTCGGGTGTGTGTTCGGGTGTGTATTCGGGTGTGTTCGGGTGTGTATTCGGGTTGTATTCGTGTGTGTGTTCGGGTGTGTGTTCGGTTGTGTGTTCGGGTGTGTATTCGGGTGTGTGTTCGGGTGTGTATTCGGGTTGTATTCGGGTATGTGTTCGGGTGTGTGTTCGGGTGTGTATTCGTGTGTGTGTTCGGGTGTGTATTCGGGTTGTATTCGGGTGTGTGTTCGGGTGTGTGTTCGGGTTGTATTCGGGTGTGTGTTCGGGTGTGTGTTCGGGTTGTATTCGTGTGTGTTCGGGTGTGTATTCGGGTGTGTGTTCGGGTGTGTATTCGGGTGTGTGTTCGGGTGTGTATTCGGGTTGTATTCGGGTGTGTGTTCGGGTTGTATTCGGGTGTGTGTTCGGGTGTGTGTTCGGGTGTGTGTTCTGGTGTGCGTTCGGGTATGTGTTCTGGTGTGTGTTCGGGTGTGTATTCGGGTGTGTGTTCGGGTGTGTATTCGGGTTGCTTTCGGGTGTGTGTTCGGGTGTGTATTCGGGTGTGTTTTCGGCTCTCTATTCGGGTGTGTATTCGGGTTGTATTCGGGTGTGTGTTCGAGTGTGTATTCGGGTGTGTGTTCGGGTTTGTATTCGGGTGTGTGTTCGGGTGTGTATTAGGGTTGTATTCGGGTGTGTGTTCGGGTGTGTGTTCGGGTGTGTGTTCGGGTGGGTATTCGGGTTGTATTCGGGTGTGTGTTCGGGTGGGTATTCGGGTTGTATTCGGGTGTGTGTTCGGGAGTGTGTTCGGGTGTGTATTCGGGTTGTAGTCGGGTGTGTGTTCGGGTGTGTTCGGGTGTGTATTCGGGTGTGTGTTCGGGTGTGTATTCGTTTTGTATTCGGGTGTGTGTTCGGGTGTGTATTCGGGTTGTATTCGGGGGTGTGTTCGGGTGTGTGTTCGGGTGTGTGTTCGGGTGTATATTCGGGTGTGTGTTCGGGTGTGTATTCGGGTTGTAGTCGGGTGTGTGTTCGGGTGTGTTCGGGTGTGTATTCGGGTGTGTGTTCGCGTGTGTATTCGGGTTGTATTCGGGTGTGTGTTCGGGTGTGTGTTCGGGTTGTATTCGGGTGTGTGTTCGGGTGTGTATTCGGGTTGTATTCGGGGGTGTGTTCGGGTGTGTGTTCGGGTGTGTGTTCGGGTGTATATTTGGGTGTGTGTTCGGGTGTGTGTTCGGGTGTGTTTTCGGGTTGTAGTCGGGTGTGTGTTCGGGTGTGTTCGGGTGTGTATTCGGGTGTGTGTTCGGGTGTGTATTCGGGTTGTATTCGGGTGTGTGTTCGGGTGTGTGTTCGGGTTGTATTCGGGTGTGTGTTCGGGTGTGGGTTCGGGTGTGTTCGGGTGTGTCTTCGGGTGTGTATTCGGGTTGCATTCGGGTGTGTGTTCGGGTGTGTATTCGGGTGTGTGTTCGGGTGTGTATTCGGGTGTGTGTTCGGGTGTGTATTCGGGTTGTATTCGGGTGTGTGTTCGGGTGTGTGTTCGGGTGTGTGTTCTGGTGTGTGTTCGGTTATGTGTTCTGGTGTGTGTTCGGGTGTGTATTCGGGTGTGTGTTCGGATGTGTATTCGGGTTGCTTTCGGGTGTGTGTTCGGGTGTGTATTCGGGTGTGTTTTCGGCTCTCTATTCGGGTGTGTATTCGGGTTGTATTCGGGTGTGTGTTCGGGTGTGTGTTCGGGTGTGTATTCGGGTGTGTATTCGGGTGAGTGTTCGGGTTGTATTCGGGTGTGTGTTCGGGTGTGTTCGGGTGTGTGTTCTGTTGTGTGTTCGGGTGAGTATTCGCGTGTGTTCGGGTGTGTATTCGGGTGTGTGTTCGGGTGTGTATTCGGGTTGTATTCGGGTGTGTGTTCGGGTGTGTGTTCGGGTGTGTGTTCGGTTGTGTGTTCGGGTGTGTATTCGGGAGTGTGTTCGGGTGTGTGTTCGGGTGTGTATTCGGGTTGTATTCGGGTGTGTGTTCGGGTGTGTGTTCGGGTGTGTATTCGGGTTGTAGTCGGGTGTGTGTTCGGGTGTGTTCGGGTGTATATTCGGGTGTGTGTTCGGGTGTATATTCGGGTGTGTGTTCGGGTGTGTATTCGGGTTGTATTCGGGTGTGTGTTCGGGTGTGTGTTCGGGTTGTATTCGGGTGTGTGTTCGGGTGTGTGTTCGGTTCTGTGTTCGGGTGTGTGTTCGGGTGTGTATTCGGGTTGTATTCGGGTGTGTGTTCGGGTGTGTATTCGGGTGTGTGTTCGGGTGTGTTCGAGTGTGTATTCGGGTGTGTGTTCGGGTTTGTATTCGGGTGTGTGTTCGGGTGTGTATTAGGGTTGTATTCGGGTGTGTGTTCGGGTGTGTGTTCGGGTGTGTGTTCGGGTGTGTGTTCGGGTGGGTATTCGGGTTGTATTCGGGTGTGTGTTCGGGTGTGTATTCGGGTTGTATTCGGGTGTGTGTTCGGGAGTGTGTTCGGGTGTGTATTCGGGTTGTAGTCGGGTGTGTGTTCGGATGTGTTCGGGTGTGTATTCGGGTGTGTGTTCGGGTGTGTATTCGTTTTGTATTCGGGTGTGTGTTCGGGTGTGTATTCGGGTTGTATTCGGGGGTGTGTTCGGGTGTGTGTTCGGGTGTATATTCGGGTGTGTGTTCGGGTGTGTGTTCGGTTGTGTGTTCGGGTGAGTATTCGGGTGTGTTCGGGTGTGTATTCGTTTGTGTGTTCGGGTGTGTATTCGGGTTGTAGTCGGGTGTGTGTTCGGGTGTGTGTTCGGGTGTGTGTTCGGGTGTATATTCGGGTGTGTGTTCGGGTGTGTGTTCGGGTGTGTTTTCGGGTTGTAGTCGGGTGTGTGTTCGGGTGTGTTCGGGTGTGTATTCGGGTGTGTGTTCGGGTGTGTATTCGGGTTGTATTCGGGTGTGTGTTCGGGTGTGTGTTCGGTTGTGTGTTCGGGTGAGTATTCGGGTGTGTTCGGGTGTGTATTCGTTTGTGTGTTCGGGTGTGTATTCGGGTTGTAGTCGGGTGTGTGTTCGGGTGTGTTCGGGTGTGTGTTCGGGTGTGTGTTCGGGTGTATATTCGGGTGTGTGTTCGGGTGTGTGTTCGGGTGTGTTTTCGGGTTGTAGTCGGGTGTGTGTTCGGGTGTGTTCGGGTGTGTATTCGGGTGTGTGTTCGGGTGTGTATTCGGGTTTTATTCGGGTGTGTGTTCGGGTGTGTGTTCGTGTGTGTGTGTTCGGGTGAGTGTTCGGGTGTGTATTCGGGTTGTATTCGGGTATGTGTTCGGGTGTGTGTTCGGGTGTGTGTTCGGTTGTGTGTTCGGGTGAGTATTCGGGTGTGTTCGGGTGTGTATTCGGGTGTGTGTTCCAGTGTGTATTTGGGTTGTAGTCGGGTGTGTGTTCGGGTGTGTGTTCGGGTTGTATTCGGGTTGTATTCGGGTGTGTGTTCGGGTGTGTATTCGGGTTGTAGTCGGGTGTGTGTTCGGGTGTGTGTTCGGGTTGTATTCGGGTTGTGTTCGGGTGTGTATTCGGGTGTGTGTTCGGGTGTGTATTCGGGTGTGTTCGGGTGTGTATTCGGGTTGTATTCGTGTGTGTGTTCGGGTGTGTGTTCGGTTGTGTGTTCGGGTGTGTATTCGGGTGTGTGTTCGGGTGTGTATTCGGGTTGTATTCGGGTATGTGTTCGGGTGTTTGTTCGGGTGTGTATTCGTGTGTGTGTTCGGGTGTGTATTCGGGTTGTATTCGGGTGTGTGTTCGGGTGTGTGTTCGGGTTGTATTCGGGTGTGTGTTCGGGTGTGTGTTCGGGTTGTATTCGTGTGTGTTCGGGTGTGTATTCGGGGGTGTGTTCGGGTGTGTATTCGGGTGTGTGTTCGGGTGTGTATTCGGGTTGTATTCGGGTGTGTGTTCGGGTGTGTGTTCGGGTGTGTGTTCTGGTGTGCGTTCGGGTATGTGTTCTGGTGTGTGTTCGGGTGTGTATTCGGGTGTGTGTTCGGGTGTGTATTCGGGTTGCTTTCGGGTGTGTGTTCGGGTGTGTATTCGGGTGTGTTTTCGGCTCTCTATTCGGGTGTGTATTCGGGTTGTATTCGGGTGTGTGTTCGGGTGTTTGTTCGGGTGTGTATTCGGGTGTGTATTCGGGTGAGTGTTCGGGTTGTATTCGGGTGTGTGTTCGGGTGTGTTCGGGTGTGTGTTCGGTTGTGTGTTCGGGTGAGTATTCGCGTGTGTTCGGGTGTGTATTCGGGTGTGTGTTCGGGTGTGTATTCGGGTTGTATTCGGGTGTGTGTTCGGGTGTGTGTTCGGGTGTGTGTTCGGTTGTGTGTTCGGGTGTGTATTCGGGTGTGTGTTCGGGTGTGTGTTCGGGTGTGTATTCGGGTTGTATTTGGGTGTGTGTTCGGGTGTGTGTTCGGGTGTGTATTCGGGTTGTAGTCGGGTGTGTGTTAGGGTGTGTTCGCGTGTATATTCGGGTGTGTGTTCGGGTGTATATTCGGGTGTGTGTTCGGGTGTGTATTCGGGTGTGTGTTCGGGTGTGTGTTCGGGTTGTATTCGGGTGTGTGTTCGGGTGTGTGTTCGGTTGTGTGTTCGGGTGTGTGTTCGGGTGTGTATTCGGGTTGTATTCGGGTGTGTGTTCGGGTGTGTATTCGGGTGTGTGTTCGGGTGTGTTCGAGTGTGTATTCGGGTGTGTGTTCGGGTTTGTATTCGGGTGTGTGTTCGGGTGTGTATTAGGGTTGTATTCGGGTGTGTGTTCGGGTGTGTGTTCGGGTGTGTGTTCGGGTGGGTATTCGGGTTGTATTCGGGTGTGTGTTCGGGTGGGTATTCGGGTTGTATTCGGGTGTGTGTTCGGGAGTGTGTTCGGGTGTGTATTCGGGTTGTAGTCGGGTGTGTGTTCGGGTGTGTTCGGGTGTGTATTCGGGTGTGTGTTCGGGTGTGTATTCGTTTTGTATTCGGGTGTGTGTTCGGGTGTGTATTCGGGTTGTATTCGGGGGTGTGTTCGGGTGTGTGTTCGGGTGTGTGTTCGGGTGTATATTCGGGTGTGTGTTCGGGTGTGTATTCGGGTTGTAGTCGGGTGTGTGTTCGGGTGTGTTCGGGTGTGTATTCGGGTGTGTGTTCGCGTGTGTATTCGGGTTGTATTCGGGTGTGTGTTCGGGTGTGTGTTCGGGTTGTATTCGGGTGTGTGTTCGGGTGTGTATTCGGGTTGTATTCGGGGGTGTGTTCGGGTGTGTGTTCGGGTGTGTGTTCGGGTGTATATTTGGGTGTGTGTTCGGGTGTGTGTTCGGGTGTGTTTTCGGGTTGTAGTCGGGTGTGTGTTCGGGTGTGTTCGGGTGTGTATTCGGGTGTGTGTTCGGGTGTGTATTCGGGTTGTATTCGGGTGTGTGTTCGGGTGTGTGTTCGGGTTGTATTCGGGTGTGTGTTCGGGTGTGGGTTCGGGTGTGTTCGGGTGTGTCTTCGGGTGTGTATTCGGGTTGCATTCGGGTGTGTGTTCGGGTGTGTATTCGGGTGTGTGTTCGGGTGTGTGTTCGGGTGTGTATTCGGGTGTGTGTTCGGGTGTGTATTCGGGTTGTATTCGGGTGTGTGTTCGGGTGTGTGTTCGGGTGTGTGTTCTGGTGTGTGTTCGGGTATGTGTTCTGGTGTGTGTTCGGGTGTGTATTCGGGTGTGTGTTCGGATGTGTATTCGGGTTGCTTTCGGGTGTGTGTTCGGGTGTGTATTCGGGTGTGTTTTCGGCTCTCTATTCGGGTGTGTATTCGGGTTGTATTCGGGTGTGTGTTCGGGTGTGTATTCGGGTGTGTATTCGGGTGAGTGTTCGGGTTGTATTCGGGTGTGTGTTCGGGTGTGTTCGGGTGTGTGTTCTGTTGTGTGTTCGGGTGAGTATTCGCGTGTGTTCGGGTGTGTATTCGGGTGTGTGTTCGGGTGTGTATTCGGGTTGTATTCGGGTGTGTGTTCGGGTGTGTGTTCGGGTGTGTGTTCGGTTGTGTGTTCGGGTGTGTATTCGGGAGTGTGTTCGGGTGTGTGTTCGGGTGTGTATTCGGGTTGTATTCGGGTGTGTGTTCGGGTGTGTGTTCGGGTGTGTATTCGGGTTGTAGTCGGGTGTGTGTTCGGGTGTGTTCGGGTGTATATTCGGGTGTGTGTTCGGGTGTATATTCGGGTGTGTGTTCGGGTGTGTATTCGGGTTGTATTCGGGTGTGTGTTCGGGTGTGTGTTCGGGTTGTATTCGGGTGTGTGTTCGGGTGTGTGTTCGGTTCTGTGTTCGGGTGTGTGTTCGGGTGTGTATTCGGGTTGTATTCGGGTGTGTGTTCGGGTGTGTATTCGGGTGTGTGTTCGGGTGTGTTCGAGTGTGTATTCGGGTGTGTGTTCGGGTTTGTATTCGGGTGTGTGTTCGGGTGTGTATTAGGGTTGTATTCGGGTGTGTGTTCGGGTGTGTGTTCGGGTGTGTGTTCGGGTGTGTGTTCGGGTGGGTATTCGGGTTGTATTCGGGTGTGTGTTCGGGTGTGTATTCGGGTTGTATTCGGGTGTGTGTTCGGGAGTGTGTTCGGGTGTGTATTCGGGTTGTAGTCGGGTGTGTGTTCGGATGTGTTCGGGTGTGTATTCGGGTGTGTGTTCGGGTGTGTATTCGTTTTGTATTCGGGTGTGTGTTCGGGTGTGTATTCGGGTTGTATTCGGGGGTGTGTTCGGGTGTGTGTTCGGGTGTATATTCGGGTGTGTGTTCGGGTGGGTGTTCGGGTGTGTATTCGGGTTGTAGTCGGGTGTGTGTTCGGGTGTGTTCGGGTGTGTATTCGGGTGTGAGTTCGCGTGTGTATTCGGGTTGTATTCGGGTGTGTGTTCGGGTGTGTGTTCGGGTTGTATTCGGGTGTGTGTTCGGGTGTGTATTCGGGTTGTATTCGGGGGTGTGTTCGGGTGTGTGTTCGGGTGTGTTTTCGGGTGTATATTCGGGTGTGTGTTCGGGTGTGTGTTCGGGTGTGTTTTCGGGTTGTAGTCGGGTGTGTGTTCGGGTGTGTTCGGGTGTGTATTCGGGTGTGTGTTCGGGTGTGTATTCGGGTTGTATTCGGGTGTGTGTTCGGGTGTGTGTTCGGGTTGTATTCGGGTGTGTGTTCGGGTGTGTGTTCGGGTGAGTGTTCGGGTGTGTATTCGGGTTGTATTCGGGTATGTGTTCGGGTGTGTGTTCGGGTGTGTGTTCGGTTGTGTGTTCGGGTGAGTATTCGGGTGTGTTCGGGTGTGTATTCGGGTGTGTGTTCCAGTGTGTATTTGGGTTGTAGTCGGGTGTGTGTTCGGGTGTGTGTTCGGGTTGTATTCGGGTTGTATTCGGGTGTGTGTTCGGGTGTGTATTCGGGTTGTATTCGGGTGTGTGTTCGGGTGTGTGTTCGGGTGTGTGTTCGGTTGTGTGTTCGGGTGTGTATTCGGGTGTGTGTTCGGGTGTGTATTCGGGTTGTATTCGGGTGTGTGTTCGGGTGTGTGTTCGGGTGTGTGTTCGGTTGTGTGTTCGGGTGTGTATTCGGGTTGTATTCGGGTGTGTGTTCGGGTGTGTGTTCGGGTGTGTGTTCGGGTGTGTATTCGGGTTGTAGTCGGGTGTGTGTTCGGGTGTGTATTCGGGTGTGTGTTCGGGTGTGTATTCGGGTTGTATTCGGGTGTGTGTTCGGAAGTGTGTTCGGGTTGTTTTCGGGTGTGTGTTCGGTTGTGTGTTCGGGTGTGTATTCGGGAGTGTGTTCGGGTGTGTGTTCGGGTGTGTATTCGGGTTGTATTCGGGTGTGTGTTCGGGTGTGTGTTCGGGTGTGTATTCGGGTTGTAGTCGGGTGTGTGTTCGGGTGTGTTCGGGTGTATATTCGGGTGTGTGTTCGGGTGTATATTCGGGTGTGTGTTCGGGTGTGTATTCGGGTTGTATTCGGGTGTGTGTTCGGGTGTGTGTTCGGGTTGTATTCGGGTGTGTGTTCGGGTGTGTGTTCGGTTCTGTGTTCGGGTGTGTGTTCGGGTGTGTATTCGGGTTGTATTCGGGTGTGTGTTCGGGTGTGTATTCGGGTGTGTGTTCGGGTGTGTTCGAGTGTGTATTCGGGTGTGTGTTCGGGTTTGTATTCGGGTGTGTGTTCGGGTGTGTATTAGGGTTGTATTCGGGTGTGTGTTCGGGTGTGTGTTCGGGTGTGTGTTCGGGTGTGTGTTCGGGTGGGTATTCGGGTTGTATTCGGGTGTGTGTTCGGGTGTGTATTCGGGTTGTATTCGGGTGTGTGTTCGGGAGTGTGTTCGGGTGTGTATTCGGGTTGTAGTCGGGTGTGTGTTCGGATGTGTTCGGGTGTGTATTCGGGTGTGTGTTCGGGTGTGTATTCGTTTTGTATTCGGGTGTGTGTTCGGGTGTGTATTCGGGTTGTATTCGGGGGTGTGTTCGGGTGTGTGTTCGGGTGTATATTCGGGTGTGTGTTCGGGTGGGTGTTCGGGTGTGTATTCGGGTTGTAGTCGGGTGTGTGTTCGGGTGTGTTCGGGTGTGTATTCGGGTGTGAGTTCGCGTGTGTATTCGGGTTGTATTCGGGTGTGTGTTCGGGTGTGTGTTCGGGTTGTATTCGGGTGTGTGTTCGGGTGTGTATTCGGGTTGTATTCGGGGGTGTGTTCGGGTGTGTGTTCGGGTGTGTTTTCGGGTGTATATTCGGGTGTGTGTTCGGGTGTGTGTTCGGGTGTGTTTTCGGGTTGTAGTCGGGTGTGTGTTCGGGTGTGTTCGGGTGTGTATTCGGGTGTGTGTTCGGGTGTGTATTCGGGTTGTATTCGGGTGTGTGTTCGGGTGTGTGTTCGGGTTGTATTCGGGTGTGTGTTCGGGTGTGTGTTCGGGTGAGTGTTCGGGTGTGTATTCGGGTTGTATTCGGGTATGTGTTCGGGTGTGTGTTCGGGTGTGTGTTCGGTTGTGTGTTCGGGTGAGTATTCGGGTGTGTTCGGGTGTGTATTCGGGTGTGTGTTCCAGTGTGTATTTGGGTTGTAGTCGGGTGTGTGTTCGGGTGTGTGTTCGGGTTGTATTCGGGTTGTATTCGGGTGTGTGTTCGGGTGTGTATTCGGGTTGTATTCGGGTGTGTGTTCGGGTGTGTGTTCGGGTGTGTGTTCGGTTGTGTGTTCGGGTGTGTATTCGGGTGTGTGTTCGGGTGTGTATTCGGGTTGTATTCGGGTGTGTGTTCGGGTGTGTGTTCGGGTGTGTGTTCGGTTGTGTGTTCGGGTGTGTATTCGGGTTGTATTCGGGTGTGTGTTCGGGTGTGTGTTCGGGTGTGTATTCGGGTTGTAGTCGGGTGTGTGTTCGGGTGTGTATTCGGGTGTGTGTTCGGGTGTGTATTCGGGTTGTATTCGGGTGTGTGTTCGGAAGTGTGTTCGGGTTGTTTTCGGGTGTGTGTTCGGGTGTGTGTTCGGGTGTGTATTCGGGTGTGTGTTCTGGTGTGTATTCAGGTGTGTGTTCGGGTGTGTATTCGGGTTGTAGTCGGGTGTGTGTTCGGGTGTGTATTCGGGTGTGTGTTCGGGTGTGTATTCGGGTTGTATTCGGGTGTGTGTTCGGAAGTGTGTTCGGGTTGTATTCGGGTGTGTGTTCGGGTGTGTGTTCGGGTGCGTATTCGGGTGTGTGTTCGGGTGTGTATTCGGGTGTGTGTTCGGGAGTGTATTCGGGTTGTATTCGGGTTGTATTCGGGTTGTATTCGGGTGTGTGTTCGGGTGTGTATTCGGGTTGTATTCGGGTGTGTGTTCGGTTGTGTTTTCGGGTGTGTATTCGGGTGTGTGTTCGGGTGTGTATTCGGGTTGTATTCGGGTATGTGTTCGGTTGTGTTTTCGGGTGTGTATTCGGGTGTGTGTTCGGGTGTGTATTCGGGTTGTATTCGGGTATGTGTTCGGGTGTGTGTTCGGGTGTGTATTCGGGTGTGTGTTCGGGTGTGTATTCGGGTTGTATTCGGGTGTGTGTTCGGTTGTGTTTTCGGGTGTGTATTCGGGTGTGTGTTCGGGTGTGTATTCGGGTTGTATTCGGGTATGTGTTCGGGTGTGTGTTCGGGTGTGTATTCGGGTGTGTGTTCGGGTGTGTATTCGGGTTGTATTCGGGTGTGTGTTCGGGTGTGTGTTCGGGTTGTATTCGGGTGTGTGTTCGGGTGTGTGTTCGGGTGTGTATTCGGGTGTGTGTTCGGGTGTGTATTCGGGTGTGTGTTCGGGTGTGTATTCGGGTTGTATTCGGGTGTGTGTTCGGGTGTGTGTTCGGGTGTGTGTTCTGGTGTGTGTTCGGGTATGTGTTCTGGTGTGTGTTCGGGTGTGTATTCGGGTGTGTGTTCGGGTGTGTATTCGGGTTGCTTTCGGGTGTGTGTTCGGGTGTGTATTCGGGTGTGTTTTCGGCTCTCTATTCGGGTGTGTTTTCGGGTTGTATTCGGGTGTGTGTTCGGGTGTGTGTTCGGGTGTGTGTTCGGGTGTGTATTCGGGTTGTATTCGGGGGTGTGTTCGGGTGTGTTCGGGTGTGTGTTCGGGTGTATATTTGGGTGTGTGTTCGGGTGTGTGTTCGGGTGTGTTTTCGGGTTGTAGTCGGGTGTGTGTTCGGGTGTGTTCGGGTGTGTATTCGGGTGTGTGTTCGGGTGTATTCGGGTTGTATTCGGGTGTGTGTTCGGGTGTGTGTTCGGGTTGTATTCGGGTGTGTGTTCGGGTGTGTGTTCGGGTGTGTTCGGGTGTGTCTTCGGGTGTGTATTCGGGTTGCATTCGGGTGTGTATTCGGGTGTGTGTTCGGGTGTGTGTTCGGGTGTGTATTCGGGTGTGTGTTCGGGTGTGTATTCGGGTTGAATTCGGGTGTGTGTTCGGGTGTGTGTTCGGGTGTGTGTTCTGGTGTGTGTTCGGGTATGTGTTCTGGTGTGTGTTCGGGTGTGTATTCGGGTGTGTGTTCGGGTGTGTATTCGGGTTGCTTTCGGGTGTGTGTTCGGGTGTGTATTCGGGTGTGTTTTCGGCTCTCTATTCGGGTGTGTATTCGGGTTGTATTCGGGTGTGTGTTCGGGTGTGTGTTCGGGTGTGTATTCGGGTGTGTATTCGGGTGAGTGTTCGGGTTGTATTCGGGTGTGTGTTCGGGTGTGTTCGGGTGTGTGTTCTGTTGTGTGTTCGGGTGAGTATTCGCGTGTGTTCGGGTGTGTATTCGGGTGTGTGTTCGGGTGTGTATTCGGGTTGTATTCGGGTGTGTGTTCGGGTGTGTATTCGGGTGTGTGTTCGGGTGTGTGTTCGGGTGTGTATTCGGGTTGTATTCGGGTGTGTGTTCGGGTGTGTGTTCGGGTGTGTATTCGGGTTGTAGTCGGGTGTGTGTTCGGGTGTGTTCGGGAGTATATTCGGGTGTGTGTTCGGGTGTATATTCGGGTGTGTGTTCGGGTGTGTATTCGGGTTGTATTCGGGTGTGTGTTCGGGTGTGTATTCGGGTGTGTGTTCGGGTGTGTTCGAGTGTGTATTCGGGTGTGTGTTCGGGTTTGTATTCGGGTGTGTGTTCGGGTGTGTATTAGGGTTGTATTCGGGTGTGTGTTCGGGTGTGTGTTCGGGTGTGTGTTCGGGTGTGTGTTCGGGTGGGTATTCGGGTTGTATTCGGGTGTGTGTTCGGGTGTGTATTCGGGTTGTATTCGGGTGTGTGTTCGGGAGTGTGTTCGGGTGTGTATTCGGGTTGTAGTCGGGTGTGTGTTCGGGTGTGTTCGGGTGTGTATTCGGGTGTGTGTTCGGGTGTGTATTCGTTTTGTATTCGGGTGTGTGTTCGGGTGTGTATTCGGGTTGTATTCGGGGGTGTGTTCGGGTGTGTGTTCGGGTGTATATTCGGGTGTGTGTTCGGGTGTGTGTTCGGGTGTGTATTCGGGTTGTAGTCGGGTGTGTGTTCGGGTGTGTTCGGGTGTGTATTCGGGTGTGTGTTCGCGTGTGTATTCGGGTTGTATTCGGGTGTGTGTTCGGGTGTGTGTTCGGGTTGGTGTGTGTTCGGGTGTGTGTTCGGGTGTGTATTCGGGTTGTATTCGGGTGTGTGTTCGGGTGTGTGTTCGGTTGTGTGTTCGGGTGAGTATTCGGGTGTGTTCGGGTGTGTATTCGGGTGTGTGTTCCAGTGTGTATTTGGGTTGTAGTCGGGTGTGTGTTCGGGTGTGTGTTCGGGTTGTATTCGGGTTGTATTCGGGTGTGTGTTCGGGTGTGTATTCGGGTTGTATTCGGGTGTGTGTTCGGGTGTGTGTTCGGGTGTGTGTTCGGTTGTGTGTTCGGGTGTGTATTCGGGTGTGTGTTCGGGTGTGTATTCGGGTTGTATTCGGGTGTGTGTTCGGGTGTGTGTTCGGGTGTGTATTCGGGTTGTAGTCGGGTGTGTGTTCGGGTGTGTATTCGGGTGTGTGTTCGGGTGTGTATTCGGGTTGTATTCGGGTGTGTGTTCGGAAGTGTGTTCGGGTTGTATTCGGGTGTGTGTTCGGGTGTGTGTTCGGGTGTGTATTCGGGTGTGTGTTCGGGTGTGTATTCGGGTGTGTGTTCGGGTGTGTATTCGGGTTGTAGTCGGGTGTGTGTTCGGGTGTGTATTCGGGTGTGTGTTCGGGTGTGTATTCGGGTTGTGTTCGGGTGTGTGTTCGGGTGTGTGTTCGGGTGTGTGTTCGGTTGTGTGTTCGGGTGTGTATTCGGGTGTGTGTTCGGGTGTGTATTCGGGTTGTATTCGGGTGTGTGTTCGGGTGTGTGTTCGGGTGTGTGTTCGGTTGTGTGTTCGGGTGTGTATTCGGGTTGTATTCGGGTGTGTGTTCGGGTGTGTGTTCGGGTGTGTATTCGGGTTGTAGTCGGGTGTGTGTTCGGGTGTGTATTCGGGTGTGTGTTCGGGTGTGTATTCGGGTTGTATTCGGGTGTGTGTTCGGAAGTGTGTTCGGGTTGTATTCGGGTGTGTGTTCGGGTGTGTGTTCGGGTGTGTATTCGGGTGTGTGTTCGGGTGTGTATTCGGGTGTGTGTTCGGGTGTGTATTCGGGTTGTAGTCGGGTGTGTGTTCGGGTGTGTATTCGGGTGTGTGTTCGGGTGTGTATTCGGGTTGTATTCGGGTGTGTGTTCGGAAGTGTGTTCGGGTTGTATTCGGGTGTGTGTTCGGGTGTGTGTTCGGGTGTGTATTCGGGTGTGTGTTCGGGTGTGTATTCGGGTGTGTGTTCGGGAGTGTATTCGGGTTGTATTCGGGTTGTAGTCGGGTCTGTGTTCGGGTGTGTTCTGGTGTGTATTCGGGTGTGTGTTCGGGTGTGTATTCGGGTTGTATTCGGGTGTGTGTTCGGGTGTGTGTTCGGGTGTGTATTCGGGTGTGTGTTCGGGTGTGTATTCGGGTTGTATTCGGGTGTGTGTTCGGGTGTGTTTTCGGGTGTGTATTCGGGTTGTATTCGGGTGTGTGTTCCTGTGTGTATTCGGGTTGTATACGAGTGTGTGTTCGGGAGTGTGTTCGGGTGTGTATTCGGGTTGTAGTCGGGTGTGTGTTCGGGTGTGTATTCGGGTTGTAGTCGGGTGTGTGTTCGGGTGTGTGTTCGGGTTGTATTCGGGTTGTATTCGGGTGTGTGTTCGGGTGTGTATTCGGGTGTGTGTTCGGGTGTGTATTCGGGTGTGTTCGGGTGTGTATTCGGGTTGTATTCGGGTGTGTGTTCGGTTGTGTTTTCGGGTGTGTATTCGGGTGTGTGTTCGGGTGTGTATTCGGGTTGTATTCGGGTGTGTGTTCGGGTGTGTGTTCGGGTTGTATTCGGGTGTGTGTTAGGGTGTGTGTTCGGGTTGTATTCGTGTGTGTGTTCGGGTGTGTATTCGGGTGTGTGTTCGGGTGTGTATTCGGGTTGTATTCGGGTGTGTGTTCGGAAGTGTGTTCGGGTTGTATTCGGGTGTGTGTTCGGGTGTGTGTTCGGGTGTGTATTCGCGTGTGTGTTCGGGTGTGTATTCGGGTGTGTGTTCGGGAGTGTATTCGGGTTGTATTCGGGTTGTAGTCGGGTCTGTGTTCGGGTGTGTTCTGGTGTGTATTCGGGTGTGTGTTCGGGTGTGTATTCGGGTTGTATTCGGGTGTGTGTTCGGGTGTGTGTTCGGGTGTGTATTCGGGTGTGTGTTCGGGTGTGTATTCGGGTTGTATTCGGGTGTGTGTTCGGGTGTGTTTTCGGGTGTGTATTCGGGTTGTATTCGGGTGTGTGTTCCTGTGTGTATTCGGGTTGTATACGAGTGTGTGTTCGGGAGTGTGTTCGGGTGTGTATTCGGGTTGTAGTCGGGTGTGTGTTCGGGTGTGTATTCGGGTTGTAGTCGGGTGTGTGTTCGGGTGTGTGTTCGGGTTGTATTCGGGTTGTATTCGGGTGTGTGTTCGGGTGTGTATTCGGGTGTGTGTTCGGGTGTGTATTCGGGTGTGTTCGGGTGTGTATTCGGGTTGTATTCGGGTGTGTGTTCGGTTGTGTTTTCGGGTGTGTATTCGGGTGTGTGTTCGGGTGTGTATTCGGGTTGTATTCGGGTGTGTGTTCGGGTGTGTGTTCGGGTTGTATTCGGGTGTGTGTTCGGGTGTGTGTTCGGGTTGTATTCGTGTGTGTGTTCGGGTGTGTATTCGGGTGTGTGTTCGGGTGTGTATTCGGGTGTGTGTTCGGGTGTGTATTCGGGTGTGTGTTCGGGTGTGTATTCGGGTTGTATTCGGGTGTGTGTTCGGGTGTGTGTTCGGGTGTGTGTTCTGGTGTGTGTTCGGGTATGTGTTCTGGTGTGTGTTCGGGTGTGTCTTCGGGTGTGTGTTCGGGTGTGTATTCGGGTGTGTTCGGGTGTGTATTCGGGTTGTATTCGGGTGTGTGTTCGGTTGTGTTTTCGGGTGTGTATTCGGGTGTGTGTTCGGGTGTGTATTCGGGTTGTATTCGGGTATGTGTTCGGGTGTGTGTTCGGGTGTGTATTCGGGTGTGTGTTCGGGTGTGTATTCGGGTTGTATTCGGGTGTGTGTTCGGGTGTGTGTTCGGGTTGTATTCGGGTGTGTGTTCGGGTGTGTGTTCGGGTTGTATTAGTGTGTGTGTTCGGGTGTGTATTCGGGTGTGTGTTCGGGTGTGTATTCGGGTGTGTGTTCGGGTGTGTATTCGGGTTGTATTCGGGTGTGTGTTCGGGTGTGTGTTCGGGTGTGTGTTCTGGTGTGTGTTCGGGTATGTGTTCTGGTGTGTGTTCGGGTGTGTCTTCGGGTGTGTGTTCGGGTGTGTATTCGGGTTGCTTTCGGGTGTGTGTTCGGGTGTGTATTCGGGTGTGTTTTCGGCTCTCTATTCGGGTGTGTATTCGGGTTGTATTCGGGTGTGTGTTCGGGTGTGTGTTCGGGTGTGTATTCGGGTGTGTATTCGGGTGAGTGTTCGGGTTGTATTCGGGTGTGTGTTCGGGTGTGTGTTCGGTTGTGTGTTCGGGTGAGTATTCGCGTGTGTTCGGGTGTGTGTTCGGGTGTGTATTCGGGTTGTATTCGGGTGTGTGTTCGGGTGTGTGTTCGGGTGTGTGTTCGGTTGTGTGTTCGGGTGTGTATTCGGGTGTGTGTTCGGGTGTGTGTTCGGGTGTGTATTCGAGTTGTATTCGGGTGTGTGTTCGGGTGTGTATTCGGGTTGTAGTCGGGTGCGTGTTCGGGTGTGTTCGGGTGTATATTCGGGTGTGTGTTTGGGTGTATATTCGGGTGTGTGTTCGGGTGTGTGTTCGGGTGTGTGTTCGGGTTGTATTCGGGTGTGTGTTCGGGTGTGTGTTCGGTTGTGTGTTCGGGTGTGTGTTCGGGTGTGTATTCGGGTTGTATTCGGGTGTGTGTTCGGGTGTGTATTCGGGTGTGTGTTCGGGTGTGTTCGAGTGTGTATTCGGGTGTGTGTTCAGGTTTGTATTCGGGTGTGTGTTCGGGTGTGTATTAGGGTTGTATTCGGGTGTGTGTTCGGGTGTGTGTTCGGGTGTGTCTTCGGGTGTGTATTCGGGTTGTATTCGGGTGTGTGTTCGGGTGTGTATTCGGGTTGTAGTCGGGTGTGTGTTCGGGTGTGTGTTCGGGTTGTATTCGGGTTGTATTCGGGTGTGTGTTCGGGTGTGTATTCGGGTGTGTGTTCGGGTGTGTATTCGGGTGTGTTCGGGTGTGTATTCGGGTTGTATTCGGGTGTGTGTTCGGTTGTGTTTTCGGGTGTGTATTCGGGTGTGTGTTCGGGTGTGTATTCGGGTTGTATTCGGGTGTGTGTTCGGGTGTGTGTTCGGGTTGTATTCGGGTGTGTGTTCGGGTGTGTGTTCGGGTTGTATTCGTGTGTGTGTTCGGGTGTGTATTCGGGTGTGTGTTCGGGTGTGTATTCGGGTGTGTGTTCGGGTGTGTATTCGGGTGTGTGTTCGGGTGTGTATTCGGGTTGTATTCGGGTGTGTGTTCGGGTGTGTGTTCGGGTGTGTGTTCTGGTGTGTGTTCGGGTATGTGTTCTGGTGTGTGTTCGGGTGTGTCTTCGGGTGTGTGATCGGGTGTGTATTCGGGTTGCTTTCGGGTGTGTGTTCGGGTGTGTATTCGGGTGTGTGTTCGGGTGTGTATTCGGGTGTGTTCGGGTGTGTATTCGGGTTGTATTCGGGTGTGTGTTCGGTTGTGTTTTCGGGTGTGTATTCGGGTGTGTGTTCGGGTGTGTATTCGGGTTGTATTCGGGTATGTGTTCGGGTGTGTGTTCGGGTGTGTATTCGGGTGTGTGTTCGGGTGTGTATTCGGGTTGTATTCGGGTGTGTGTTCGGGTGTGTGTTCGGGTTGTATTCGGGTGTGTGTTCGGGTGTGTGTTCGGGTTGTATTAGTGTGTGTGTTCGGGTGTGTATTCGGGTGTGTGTTCGGGTGTGTATTCGGGTGTGTGTTCGGGTGTGTATTCGGGTTGTATTCGGGTGTGTGTTCGGGTGTGTGTTCGGGTGTGTGTTCTGGTGTGTGTTCGGGTATGTGTTCTGGTGTGTGTTCGGGTGTGTCTTCGGGTGTGTGTTCGGGTGTGTATTCGGGTTGCTTTCGGGTGTGTGTTCGGGTGTGTATTCGGGTGTGTTTTCGGCTCTCTATTCGGGTGTGTATTCGGGTTGTATTCGGGTGTGTGTTCGGGTGTGTGTTCGGGTGTGTATTCGGGTGTGTATTCGGGTGAGTGTTCGGGTTGTATTCGGGTGTGTGTTCGGGTGTGTGTTCGGTTGTGTGTTCGGGTGAGTATTCGCGTGTGTTCGGGTGTGTGTTCGGGTGTGTATTCGGGTTGTATTCGGGTGTGTGTTCGGGTGTGTGTTCGGGTGTGTGTTCGGTTGTGTGTTCGGGTGTGTATTCGGGTGTGTGTTCGGGTGTGTGTTCGGGTGTGTATTCGAGTTGTATTCGGGTGTGTGTTCGGGTGTGTATTCGGGTTGTAGTCGGGTGCGTGTTCGGGTGTGTTCGGGTGTATATTCGGGTGTGTGTTTGGGTGTATATTCGGGTGTGTGTTCGGGTGTGTGTTGGGGTGTGTGTTCGGGTTGTATTCGGGTGTGTGTTCGGGTGTGTGTTCGGTTGTGTGTTCGGGTGTGTGTTCGGGTGTGTATTCGGGTTGTATTCGGGTGTGTGTTCGGGTGTGTATTCGGGTGTGTGTTCGGGTGTGTTCGAGTGTGTATTCGGGTGTGTGTTCAGGTTTGTATTCGGGTGTGTGTTCGGGTGTGTATTAGGGTTGTATTCGGGTGTGTGTTCGGGTGTGTGTTCGGGTGTGTCTTCGGGTGTGTATTCGGGTTGTATTCGGGTGTGTGTTCGGGTGTGTATTCGGGTTGTATTCGGGTGTGTGTTCGGGAGTGTGTTCGGGTGTGTATTCGGGTTGTAGTCGGGTGTGTGTTCGGGTGTGTTCGGGTGTGTATTCGGGTGTGTGTTCGGGTGTGTATTCGTTTTGTACTCGGGTGTGTGTTCGGGTGTGTATTCGGGTTGTATTCGGGGGTGTGTTCGGGTGTGTGTTCGGGTGTGTGTTCGGGTGTGTGTTCGGGTGTGTGTTCGGGTGTGTGTTCGGGTGTGTGTTCGGGTGTGTATTCGGGTTGTAGTCGGGTGTGTGTTCGGGTGTGTTCGGGTGTGTATTCGGGTGTGTGCTCGGGTGTGTATTCGGGTTGTATTCGGGTGTGTGTTCGGGTGTGTGTTCGGGTTGTATTCGGGTGTGTGTTTGGGTGTGTGTTCGGGTTGTATTCGGGTGTGTGTTCGGGTGTGTATTCGGGTGTGTTTTCGGCTCTCTATTCGGGTGTGTATTCGGGTTGTATTCGGGTGTGTATTCGGGTGTGTATTCGGGTGAGGGTTCGGGTTGTATTCGGGTGTGTGTTCGGGTGTGTGTTCGGTTGTGTGTTCGGGTGAGTATTCGCGTGTGTTTGGGTGTGTGTTCGGGTGTGTATTCGGGTTGTATTCGGGTGTGTGTTCGGGTGTGTGTTCGGGTGAGTGTTCGGGTGTGTATTCGGGTTGTATTCGGGTATGTGTTCGGGTGTGTGTTCGGGTGTGTGTTCGGTTGTGTGTTCGGGTGAGTATTCGGGTGTGTTCGGGTGTGTATTCGTTTGTGTGTTCGGGTGTGTATTCGGGTTGTCGTCGGGTGTGTGTTCGGGTGTGTTCGGGTGTGTGTTCGGGTGTGTGTTCGGGTGTATATTCGGGTGTGTGTTCGGGTGTGTGTTCGGGTGTGTTTTCGGGTTGTAGTCGGGTGTGTGTTCGGGTGTGTTCGGGTGTGTATTCGGGTGTGTGTTCGGGTGTGTATTCGGGTTGTATTCGGGTGTGTGTTCGGGTGTGTGTTCGGGTTGTATTCGGGTGTGTGTTCGGGTGTATGTTCGGGTGAGTGTTCGGGTGTGTATTCGGGTTGTATTCGGGTATGTGTTCGGGTGTGTGTTCGGGTGTGTGTTCGGTTGTGTGTTCGGGTGAGTATTCGGGTGTGTTCGGGTGTGTATTCGGGTGTGTGTTCCAGTGTGTATTTGGGTTGTAGTCGGGTGTGTGTTCGGGTGTGTGTTCGGGTTGTATTCGGGTTGTATTCGGGTGTGTGTTCGGGTGTGTATTCGGGTTGTATTCGGGTGTGTGTTCGGGTGTGTGTTCGGGTGTGTGTTCGGTTGTGTGTTCGGGTGTGTATTCGGGTGTGTGTTCGGGTGTGTATTCGGGTTGTATTCGGGTGTGTGTTCGGGTGTGTGTTCGAGTGTGTGTTCGGTTGTGTGTTCGGGTGTGTATTCGGGTTGTATTCGGGTGTGTGTTCGGGTGTGTGTTCGGGTGTGTATTCGGGTTGTAGTCGGGTGTGTGTTCGGGTGTGTATTCGGGTGTGTGTTCGGGTGTGTATTCGGGTTGTATTCGGGTGTGTGTTCGGAAGTGTGTTCGGGTTGTATTCGGGTGTGTGTTCGGGTGTGTGTTCGGGTGTGTATTCGGGTGTGTGTTCGGGTGTGTATTCGGGTGTGTGTTCGGGTGTGTATTCGGGTTGTAGTCGGGTGTGTGTTCGGGTGTGTATTCGGGTGTGTGTTCGGGTGTGTATTCGGGTTGTATTCGGGTGTGTGTTCGGAAGTGTGTTCGGGTTGTATTCGGGTGTGTGTTCGGGTGTGTGTTCGGGTGTGTATTCGGGTGTGTGTTCGGGTGTGTATTCGGGTGTGTGTTCGGGAGTGTATTCGGGTTGTATTCGGGTTGTAGTCGGGTCTGTGTTCGGGTGTGTTCGGGTGTGTATTCGGGTGTGTGTTCGGGTGTGTATTCGGGTTGTATTCGGGTGTGTGTTCGGGTGTGTGTTCGGGTGTGTATTCGGGTGTGTGTTCGGGTGTGTATTCGGGTTGTATTCGGGTGTGTGTTCGGGTGTGTTTTCGGGTGTGTATTCGGGTTGTATTCGGGTGTGTGTTCCTGTGTGTATTCGGGTTGTATACGAGTGTGTGTTCGGGAGTGTGTTCGGGTGTGTATTCGGGTTGTAGTCGGGTGTGTGTTCGGGTGTGTATTCGGGTTGTACTCGGGTGTGTGTTCGGGTGTGTGTTCGGGTTGTATTCGGGTTGTATTCGGGTGTGTGTTCGGGTGTGTATTCGGGTGTGTGTTCGGGTGTGTATTCGGGTGTGTTCGGGTGTGTATTCGGGTTGTATTCGGGTGTGTGTTCGGTTGTGTTTTCGGGTGTGTATTCGGGTGTGTTCGGGTGTGTATTCGGGTTGTATTCGGGTATGTGTTCGGGTGTGTGTTCGGGTGTGTATTCGGGTGTGTGTTCGGGTGTGTATTCGGGTTGTATTCGGGTGTGTGTTCGGGTGTGTGTTCGGGTTGTATTCGGGTGCGTGTTCGGGTGTGTTCGGGTGTATATTCGGGTGTGTGTTCGGGTGTATATTCGGGTGTGTGTTCGGGTGTGTGTTCGGGTGTGTGTTCGGGTTGTATTCGGGTGTGTGTTCGGGTGTGTGTTCGGTTGTGTGTTCGGGTGTGTGTTCGGGTGTGTATTCGGGTTGTATTCGGGTGTGTGTTCGGGTGTGTATTCGGGTGTGTGTTCGGGTGTGTTCGAGTGTGTACTCGGGTGTGTGTTCAGGTTTGTATTCGGGTGTGTGTTCGGGTGTGTATTAGGGTTGTATTCGGGTGTGTGTTCGGGTGTGTGTTCGGGTGTGTGTTCGGGTGTGTATTCGGGTTGTATTCGGGTGTGTGTTCGGGTGTGTATTCGGGTTGTATTCGGGTGTGTGTTCGGGAGTGTGTTCGGGTGTGTATTCGGGTTGTAGTCGGGTGTGTGTTCGGGTGTGTTCGGGTGTGTATTCGGGTGTGTGTTCGGGTGTGTATTCGTTTTGTATTCGGGTGTGTGTTCGGGTGTGTATTCGGGTTGTATTCGGGGGTGTGTTCGGGTGTGTATTCGGGTTGTATTCGGGTGTGTGTTCGGGAGTGTGTTCGGGTGTGTATTCGGGTTGTAGTCGGGTGTGTGTTCGGGTGTGTTCGGGTGTGTATTCGGGTGTGTGTTCGGGTGTGTATTCGTTTTGTATTCGGGTGTGTGTTCGGGTGTGTATTCGGGTTGTATTCGGGGGTGTGTTCGGGTGTGTGTTCGGGTGTGTGTTCGGGTGTGTGTTCGGGTGTGTGTTCGGGTGTGTGTTCGGGTGTGTATTCGGGTTGTAGTCGGGTGTGTGTTCGGGTGTGTTCGGGTGTGTGTTCGGGTGTGTGTTCGGGTGTATATTCGGGTGTGTGTTCGGGTGTGTGTTCGATTGTGTATTCGGGTTGTAGTCGGGTGTGTGTTCGGGTGTGTTCGGGTGTGTATTCGGGTGTGTGTTCGGGTGTGTATTCGGGTTGTATTCGGGTGTGTGTTCGGGTGTGTGTTCGGGTTGTATTCGGGTGTGTGTTTGGGTGTGTGTTCGGGTTGTATTCGGGTGTGTGTTCGGGTGTGTATTCGGGTGTGTTTTCGGCTCTCTATTCGGGTGTGTATTCGGGTTGTATTCGGGTGTGTATTCGGGTGTGTATTCGGGTGAGGGTTCGGGTTGTATTCGGGTGTGTGTTCGGGTGTGTGTTCGGTTGTGTGTTCGGGTGAGTATTCGCGTGTGTTCGGGTGTGTGTTCGGGTGTGTATTCGGGTTGTATTCGGGTGTGTGTTCGGGTGTGTGTTCGGGTGTGTGTTCGGATGTGTGTTCGGGTGTGTATTCGGGTGTGTGTTCGGGTGTGTGTTCGGGTATGTATTCGGGTTGTATTCGGGTGTGTGTTCGGGTGTGTGTTCGGGTGTGTATTCGGGTTGTAGTCGGGTGTGTGTTCGGGTGTGTTCGGGTGTATATTCGGGTGTGTGTTCGGGTGTATATTCGGGTGTGTGTTCGGGTGTGTATTCGGGTTGTATTCGGGTGTGTGTTCGGGTGTGTGTTCGGGTTGTATTCGGGTGTGTGTTCGGGTGTGTGTTCGGTTGTGTGTTCGGGTGTGTGTTCGGGTGTGTATTCGGGTTGTATTCGGGTGTGTGTTCGGGTGTGTTTTCGGGTTGTATTCGGATTGTAGTCGGGTGTGTGTTCGGGTGTGTTCGAGTGTGTATTCGGGTGTGTGTTCGGGTTTGTATTCGGGTTGTATTCGGGTGTGTGTTCGGGTGTGTGTTCGGGTTGTATTCGGGTGTGTGTTCGGGTGTGTGTTCGGGTGAGTGTTCGGGTGTGTATTCGGGTTGTATTCGGGTATGTGTTCGGGTGTGTGTTCGGGTGTGTGTTCGGTTGTGTGTTCGGGTGAGTATTCGGGTGTGTTCGGGTGTGTATTCGTTTGTGTGTTCGGGTGTGTATTCGGGTTGTCGTCGGGTGTGTGTTCGGGTGTGTTCGGGTGTGTGTTCGGGTGTGTGTTCGGGTGTATATTCGGGTGTGTGTTCGGGTGTGTGTTCGGGTGTGTTTTCGGGTTGTAGTCGGGTGTGTGTTCGGGTGTGTTCGGGTGTGTATTCGGGTGTGTGTTCGGGTGTGTATTCGGGTTGTATTCGGGTGTGTGTTCGGGTGTGTGTTCGGGTTGGATTCGGGTGTGTGTTCGGGTGTGTGTTCGGGTGAGTGTTCGGGTGTGTATTCGGGTTGTATTCGGGTATGTGTTCGGGTGTGTGTTCGGGTGTGTGTTCGGTTGTGTGTTCGGGTGAGTATTCGGGTGTGTTCGGGTGTGTATTCGGGTGTGTGTTCCAGTGTGTATTTGGGTTGTAGTCGGGTGTGTGTTCGGGTGTGTGTTCGGGTTGTATTCGGGTTGTATTCGGGTGTGTGTTCGGGTGTGTATTCGGGTTGTATTCGGGTGTGTGTTCGGGTGTGTGTTCGGGTGTGTGTTCGGTTGTGTGTTCGGGTGTGTATTCGGGTGTGTGTTCGGGTGTGTATTCGGGTTGTATTCGGGTGTGTGTTCGGGTGTGTATTCGGGTTGTAGTCGGGTGTGTGTTCGGGTGTGTATTCGGGTGTGTGTTCGGGTTTGTATTCGGGTTGTATTCGGGTGTGTGTTCGGAAGTGTGTTCGGGTTGTATTCGGGTGTGTGTTCGGGTGTGTGTTCGGGTGTGTATTCGGGTGTGTGTTCGGGTGTGTATTCGGGTGTGTGTTCGGGAGTGTATTCGGGTTGTATTCGGGTTGTAGTCGGGTCTGTGTTCGGGTGTGTTCGGGTGTGTATTCGGGTGTGTGTTCGGGTGTGTATTCGGGTTGTATTCGGGTGTGTGTTCGGGTGTGTGTTCGGGTGTGTATTCGGGTGTGTGTTCGGGTGTGTATTCGGGTTGTATTCGGGTGTGTGTTCGGGTGTGTTTTCGGGTGTGTATTCGGGTTGTATTCGGGTGTGTGTTCCTGTGTGTATTCGGGTTGTATACGAGTGTGTGTTCGGGAGTGTGTTCGGGTGTGTATTCGGGTTGTAGTCGGGTGTGTGTTCGGGTGTGTATTCGGGTTGTACTCGGGTGTGTGTTCGGGTGTGTGTTCGGGTTGTATTCGGGTTGTATTCGGGTGTGTGTTCGGGTGTGTATTCGGGTGTGTGTTCGGGTGTGTATTCGGGTGTGTTCGGGTGTGTATTCGGGTTGTATTCGGGTGTGTGTTCGGTTGTGTTTTCGGGTGTGTATTCGGGTGTGTTCGGGTGTGTATTCGGGTTGTATTCGGGTATGTGTTCGGGTGTGTGTTCGGGTGTGTATTCGGGTGTGTGTTCGGGTGTGTATTCGGGTTGTATTCGGGTGTGTGTTCGGGTGTGTGTTCGGGTTGTATTCGGGTGCGTGTTCGGGTGTGTTCGGGTGTATATTCGGGTGTGTGTTCGGGTGTATATTCGGGTGTGTGTTCGGGTGTGTGTTCGGGTGTGTGTTCGGGTTGTATTCGGGTGTGTGTTCGGGTGTGTGTTCGGTTGTGTGTTCGGGTGTGTGTTCGGGTGTGTATTCGGGTTGTATTCGGGTGTGTGTTCGGGTGTGTATTCGGGTGTGTGTTCGGGTGTGTTCGAGTGTGTATTCGGGTGTGTGTTCAGGTTTGTATTCGGGTGTGTGTTCGGGTGTGTATTAGGGTTGTATTCGGGTGTGTGTTCGGGTGTGTGTTCGGGTGTGTGTTCGGGTGTGTATTCGGGTTGTATTCGGGTGTGTGTTCGGGTGTGTATTCGGGTTGTATTCGGGTGTGTGTTCGGGAGTGTGTTCGGGAGTGTATTCGGGTTGTAGTCGGGTGTGTGTTCGGGTGTGTTCGGGTGTGTATTCGGGTGTGTGTTCGGGTGTGTATTCGTTTTGTATTCGGGTGTGTGTTCGGGTGTGTATTCGGGTTGTATTCGGGGGTGTGTTCGGGTGTGTATTCGGGTTGTATTCGGGTGTGTGTTCGGGAGTGTGTTCGGGTGTGTATTCGGGTTGTAGTCGGGTGTGTGTTCGGGTGTGTTCGGGTGTGTATTCGGGTGTGTGTTCGGGTGTGTATTCGTTTTGTATTCGGGTGTGTGTTCGGGTGTGTATTCGGGTTGTATTCGGGGGTGTGTTCGGGTGTGTGTTCGGGTGTGTGTTCGGGTGTGTGTTCGGGTGTGTGTTCGGGTGTGTGTTCGGGTGTGTATTCGGGTTGTAGTCGGGTGTGTGTTCGGGTGTGTTCGGGTGTGTGTTCGGGTGTGTGTTCGGGTGTATATTCGGGTGTGTGTTCGGGTGTGTGTTCGGGTGTGTATTCGGGTTGTAGTCGGGTGTGTGTTCGGGTGTGTTCGGGTGTGTATTCGGGTGTGTGTTCGGGTGTGTATTCGGGTTGTATTCGGGTGTGTGTTCGGGTGTGTGTTCGGGTTGTATTCGGGTGTGTGTTTGGGTGTGTGTTCGGGTTGTATTCGGGTGTGTGTTCGGGTGTGTATTCGGGTGTGTTTTCGGCTCTCTATTCGGGTGTGTATTCGGGTTGTATTCGGGTGTGTATTCGGGTGTGTATTCGGGTGAGGGTTCGGGTTGTATTCGGGTGTGTGTTCGGGTGTGTGTTCGGTTGTGTGTTCGGGTGAGTATTCGCGTGTGTTCGGGTGTGTGTTCGGGTGTGTATTCGGGTTGTATTCGGGTGTGTGTTCGGGTGTGTGTTCGGGTGTGTGTTCGGATGTGTGTTCGGGTGTGTATTCGGGTGTGTGTTCGGGTGTGTGTTCGGGTATGTATTCGGGTTGTATTCGGGTGTGTGTTCGGGTGTGTGTTCGGGTGTGTATTCGGGTTGTAGTCGGGTGTGTGTTCGGGTGTGTTCGGGTGTATATTCGGGTGTGTGTTCGGGTGTATATTCGGGTGTGTGTTCGGGTGTGTATTCGGGTTGTATTCGGGTGTGTGTTCGGGTGTGTGTTCGGGTTGTATTCGGGTGTGTGTTCGGGTGTGTGTTCGGTTGTGTGTTCGGGTGTGTGTTCGGGTGTGTATTCGGGTTGTATTCGGGTGTGTGTTCGGGTGTGTTTTCGGGTTGTATTCGGATTGTAGTCGGGTGTGTGTTCGGGTGTGTTCGAGTGTGTATTCGGGTGTGTGTTCGGGTTTGTATTCGGGTTGTATTCGGGTGTGTGTTCGGGTGTGTGTTCGGGTTGTATTCGGGTGTGTGTTCGGGTGTGTGTTCGGGTGAGTGTTCGGGTGTGTATTCGGGTTGTATTCGGGTATGTGTTCGGGTGTGTGTTCGGGTGTGTGTTCGGTTGTGTGTTCGGGTGAGTATTCGGGTGTGTTCGGGTGTGTATTCGTTTGTGTGTTCGGGTGTGTATTCGGGTTGTCGTCGGGTGTGTGTTCGGGTGTGTGTTCGGGTGTGTGTTCGGGTGTATATTCGGGTGTGTGTTCGGGTGTGTTTTCGGGTTGTAGTCGGGTGTGTGTTCGGGTGTGTTCGGGTGTGTATTCGGGTGTGTGTTCGGGTGTGTATTCGGGTTGTATTCGGGTGTGTGTTCGGGTGTGTGTTCGGGTTGTATTCGGGTGTGTGTTCGGGTGTGTGTTCGGGTGAGTGTTCGGGTGTGTATTCGGGTTGTATTCGGGTATGTGTTCGGGTGTGTGTTCGGGTGTGTGTTCGGTTGTGTGTTCGGGTGAGTATTCGGGTGTGTTCGGGTGTGTATTCGGGTATGTGTTCCAGTGTGTATTTGGGTTGTAGTCGGGTGTGTGTTCGGGTTGTATTCGGGTTGTATTCGGGTGTGTGTTCGGGTGTGTATTCGGGTTGTATTCGGGTGTGTGTTCGGGTGTGTGTTCGGGTGTGTGTTCGGTTGTGTGTTCGGGTGTGTATTCGGGTGTGTGTTCGGGTGTGTATTCGGGTTGTATTCGGGTGTGTGTTCGGGTGTGTGTTCGGGTGTGTGTTCGGTTGTGTGTTCGGGTGTGTATTCGGGTTGTATTCGGGTGTGTGTTCGGGTGTGTGTTCGGGTGTGTATTCGGGTTGTAGTCGGGTGTGTGTTCGGGTGTGTATTCGGGTGTGTGTTCGGGTGTGTATTCGGGTTGTATTCGGGTGTGTGTTCGGAAGTGTGTTCGGGTTGTATTCGGGTGTGTGTTCGGGTGTGTGTTCGGGTGTGTATTCGGGTGTGTGTTCGGGTGTGTATTCGGGTGTGTGTTCGGGTGTGTATTCGGGTTGTAGTCGGGTTGTATTCGGGTGTGTGTTCGGAAGTGTGTTCGGGTTGTATTCGGGTGTGTGTTCGGGTGTGTGTTCGGGTGTGTATTCGGGTGTGTGTTCGGGTGTGTATTCGGATGTGTGTTCGGGAGTGTATTCGGGTTGTATTCGGGTTGTAGTCGGGTCTGTGTTCGGGTGTGTACGGGTGTGTATTCGGGTGTGTGCTCGGGTGTGTATTCGGGTTGTATTCGGGTGTGTGTTCGGGTGTGTGTTCGGGTGTGTATTCGGGTGTGTGTTCGGGTGTGTATTCGGGTTGTATTCGGGTGTGTGTTCGTGTGTGTTTTCGGGTGTGTATTCGGGTTGTATTCGGGTGTGTGTTCCTGTGTGTATTCGGGTTGTATACCAGTGTGTGTTCGGGAGTGTGTTCGGGTGTGTATTCCGGTTGTAGTCGGGTGTGTGTTCGGGTGTGTATTCGGGTTGTACTCGGGTGTGTGTTCGGGTGTGTGTTCGGGTTGTATTCGGGTTGTATTCGGGTGTGTGTTCGGGTGTGTATTCGGGTGTGTGTTCGGGTGTGTATTCGGGTGTGTTCGGGTGTGTATTCGGGTTGTATTCGGGTGTGTGTTCGGTTGTGTTTTCGGGTGTGTATTCGGGTGTGTGTTCGGGTGTGTATTCGGGTTGTATTCGGGTATGTGTTCGGGTGTGTGTTCGGGTGTGTATTCGGGTGTGTGTTCGGGTGTGTATTCGGGTTGTATACGGGTGTGTGTTCGGGTGTGTGTTCGGGTTGTATTCGGGTGTGTGTTCGGGTGTGTGTTCGGGTTGTATTCGTGTGTGTGTTCGGGTGTGTATTCGGGTGTGTGTTCGGGTGTGTATTCGTGTGTGTGTTCGGGTGTGTATTCGGGTTGTATTCGGGTGTGTGTTCGGGTGTGTGTTCGGGTGTGTGTTCTGGTGTGTGTTCGGGTATGTGTTCTGGTGTGTGTTCGGGTGTGTATTCGGGTGTGTGTTCGGGTGTGTATTCGGGTTGCTTTCGGGTGTGTGTTCGGGTGTGTATTCGGGTGTGTTTTCGGCTCTCTATTCGGGTGTGTATTCGGGTTGTATTCGGGTGTGTGTTCGGGTGTGTGTTCGGGTGTGTATTCGGGTGTGTATTCGGGTGAGTGTTCGGGTTGTATTCGGGTGTGTGTTCGGGTGTGTGTTCGGTTGTGTGTTCGGGTGAGTATTTGCGTGTGTTCGGGTGTGTATTCGGGTGTGTGTTCGGGTGTGTATTCGGGTTGTATTCGGGTGTGTGTTCGGGTGTGTGTTCGGGTGTGTGTTCGGTTGTGTGTTCGGGTGTGTATTCGGGTGTGTGTTCGGGTGTGTGTTCGGGTGTGTATTCGAGTTGTATTCGGGTGTGTGTTCGGGTGTGTATTCGGGTTGTAGTCGGGTGTGTGTTCGGGTGTGTTCGGGTGTATATTCGGGTGTGTGTTCGGGTGTATATTCGGGTGTGTGTTCGGGTGTGTATTCGGGTTGTATTCGGGTGTGTGTTCGGGTGTGTATTCGGGTTGTATTCGGGTGTGTGTTCGGGTGTGTGTTCGGGTTGTATTCGGGTGTGTGTTCGGGTGTGTGTTCGGTTGTGTGTTCGGGTGTGTGTTCGGGTGTGTATTCGGGTTGTATTCGGGTGTGTGTTCGGGTGTGTTTTCGGGTTGTATTCGGATTGTAGTCGGGTGTGTGTTCGGGTGTGTTCGAGTGTGTATTCGGGTGTGTGTTCGGGTTTGTATTCGGGTTGTATTCGGGTGTGTGTTCGGGTGTGTGTTCGGGTTGTATTCGGGTGTGTGTTCGGGTGTGTGTTCGGGTGAGTGTTCGGGTGTGTATTCGGGTTGTATTCGGGTATGTGTTCGGGTGTGTGTTCGGGTGTGTGTTCGGTTGTGTGTTCGGGTGAGTATTCGGGTGTGTTCGGGTGTGTATTCGTTTGTGTGTTCGGGTGTGTATTCGGGTTGTCGTCGGGTGTGTGTTCGGGTGTGTGTTCGGGTGTGTGTTCGGGTGTGTGTTCGGGTGTATATTCGGGTGTGTGTTCGGGTGTGTGTTCGGGTGTGTTTTCGGGTTGTAGTCGGGTGTGTGTTCGGGTGTGTTCGGGTGTGTATTCGGGTGTGTGTTCGGGTGTGTATTCGGGTTGTATTCGGGTGTGTGTTCGGGTGTGTGTTCGGGTTGTATTCGGGTGTGTGTTCGGGTGTGTGTTCGGGTGAGTGTTCGGGTGTGTATTCGGGTTGTATTCGGGTATGTGTTCGGGTGTGTGTTCGGGTGTGTGTTCGGTTGTGTGTTCGGGTGAGTATTCGGGTGTGTTCGGGTGTGTATTCGGGTGTGTGTTCCAGTGTGTATTTGGGTTGTAGTCGGGTGTGTGTTCGGGTTGTATTCGGGTTGTATTCGGGTGTGTGTTCGGGTGTGTATTCGGGTTGTATTCGGGTGTGTGTTCGGGTGTGTGTTCGGGTGTGTGTTCGGTTGTGTGTTCGGGTGTGTATTCGGGTGTGTGTTCGGGTGTGTATTCGGGTTGTATTCGGGTGTGTGTTCGGGTGTGTGTTCGGGTGTGTGTTCGGTTGTGTGTTCGGGTGTGTATTCGGGTTGTATTCGGGTGTGTGTTCGGGTGTGTGTTCGGGTGTGTATTCGGGTTGTAGTCGGGTGTGTGTTCGGGTGTGTATTCGGGTGTGTGTTCGGGTGTGTATTCGGGTTGTATTCGGGTGTGTGTTCGGAAGTGTGTTCGGGTTGTATTCGGGTGTGTGTTCGGGTGTGTGTTCGGGTGTGTATTCGGGTGTGTGTTCGGGTGTGTATTCGGGTGTGTGTTCGGGTGTGTATTCGGGTTGTAGTCGGGTTGTATTCGGGTGTGTGTTCGGAAGTGTGTTCGGGTTGTATTCGGGTGTGTGTTCGGGTGTGTGTTCGGGTGTGTATTCGGGTGTGTGTTCGGGTGTGTATTCGGATGTGTGTTCGGGAGTGTATTCGGGTTGTATTCGGGTTGTAGTCGGGTCTGTGTTCGGGTGTGTACGGGTGTGTATTCGGGTGTGTGCTCGGGTGTGTATTCGGGTTGTATTCGGGTGTGTGTTCGGGTGTGTGTTCGGGTGTGTATTCGGGTGTGTGTTCGGGTGTGTATTCGGGTTGTATTCGGGTGTGTGTTCGTGTGTGTTTTCGGGTGTGTATTCGGGTTGTATTCGGGTGTGTGTTCCTGTGTGTATTCGGGTTGTATACCAGTGTGTGTTCGGGAGTGTGTTCGGGTGTGTATTCCGGTTGTAGTCGGGTGTGTGTTCGGGTGTGTATTCGGGTTGTACTCGGGTGTGTGTTCGGGTGTGTGTTCGGGTTGTATTCGGGTTGTATTCGGGTGTGTGTTCGGGTGTGTATTCGGGTGTGTGTTCGGGTGTGTATTCGGGTGTGTTCGGGTGTGTATTCGGGTTGTATTCGGGTGTGTGTTCGGTTGTGTTTTCGGGTGTGTATTCGGGTGTGTGTTCGGGTGTGTATTCGGGTTGTATTCGGGTATGTGTTCGGGTGTGTGTTCGGGTGTGTATTCGGGTGTGTGTTCGGGTGTGTATTCGGGTTGTATACGGGTGTGTGTTCGGGTGTGTGTTCGGGTTGTATTCGGGTGTGTG
The DNA here is from genome assembly GCA_963576515.1 of Cryptocephalus primarius. Classification (NCBI taxonomy): domain Eukaryota; kingdom Metazoa; phylum Arthropoda; class Insecta; order Coleoptera; family Chrysomelidae; genus Cryptocephalus; species Cryptocephalus primarius. The sequence continues at coordinate 7,920,502 of OY754951.1, read as the reverse complement.
TTCGGGTGTGTGTTCGGGTTGTATTCGTGTGTGTGTTCGGGTGTGTATTCGGGTGTGTGTTCGGGTGTGTATTCGTGTGTGTGTTCGGGTGTGTATTCGGGTTGTATTCGGGTGTGTGTTCGGGTGTGTGTTCGGGTGTGTGTTCTGGTGTGTGTTCGGGTATGTGTTCTGGTGTGTGTTCGGGTGTGTATTCGGGTGTGTGTTCGGGTGTGTATTCGGGTTGCTTTCGGGTGTGTGTTCGGGTGTGTATTCGGGTGTGTTTTCGGCTCTCTATTCGGGTGTGTATTCGGGTTGTATTCGGGTGTGTGTTCGGGTGTGTGTTCGGGTGTGTATTCGGGTGTGTATTCGGGTGAGTGTTCGGGTTGTATTCGGGTGTGTGTTCGGGTGTGTGTTCGGTTGTGTGTTCGGGTGAGTATTTGCGTGTGTTCGGGTGTGTATTCGGGTGTGTGTTCGGGTGTGTATTCGGGTTGTATTCGGGTGTGTGTTCGGGTGTGTGTTCGGGTGTGTGTTCGGTTGTGTGTTCGGGTGTGTATTCGGGTGTGTGTTCGGGTGTGTGTTCGGGTGTGTATTCGAGTTGTATTCGGGTGTGTGTTCGGGTGTGTATTCGGGTTGTAGTCGGGTGTGTGTTCGGGTGTGTTCGGGTGTATATTCGGGTGTGTGTTCGGGTGTATATTCGGGTGTGTGTTCGGGTGTGTATTCGGGTTGTATTCGGGTGTGTGTTCGGGTGTGTGTTCGGGTTGTATTCGGGTGTGTGTTCGGGTGTGTGTTCGGTTGTGTGTTCGGGTGTGTGTTCGGGTTTGTATTCGGGTTGTATTCGGGTGTGTGTTCGGGTGTGTATTCGGGTGTGTGTTCGGGTGTGTTCGAGTGTGTATTCGGGTGTGTGTCCGGGTTTGTATTCGGGTGTGTGTTCGGGTGTGTATTAGGGTTGTATTCGGGTGTGTGTTCGGGTTTGTATTCGGGTGTGTGTTCGGGTGTGTATTAGGGTTGTATTCGGGTGTGTGTTCGGGTGTGTGTTCGGGTTTGTATTCGGGTGTGTGTTCGGGTGTGTATTAGGGTTGTATTCGGGTGTGTGTTCGGGTGTGTGTTCGGTTGTGTGTTCGGGTGAGTATTCGGGTGTGTTCGGGTGTGTATTCGTTTGTGTGTTCGGGTGTGTATTCGGGTTGTAGTCGGGTGTGTGTTCGGGTGTGTTCGGGTGTGTGTTCGGGTGTGTGTTCGGGTGTATATTCGGGTGTGTGTTCGGGTGTGTATTCGGGTTGTATTCGGGTGTGTGTTCGGGTGTGTGTTCGGGTTGTATTCGGGTGTGTGTTCGGGTGTGTGTTCGGGTTGTATTCGTGTGTGTGTTCGGGTGTGTATTCGGGTGTGTGTTCGGGTGTGTATTCGTGTGTGTGTTCGGGTGTGTATTCGGGTTGTATTCGGGTGTGTGTTCGGGTGTGTGTTCGGGTGTGTGTTCTGGTGTGTGTTCGGGTATGTGTTCTGGTGTGTGTTCGGGTGTGTATTCGGGTGTGTGTTCGGGTGTGTATTCGGGTTGCTTTCGGGTGTGTGTTCGGGTGTGTATTCGGGTGTGTTTTCGGCTCTCTATTCGGGTGTGTATTCGGGTTGTATTCGGGTGTGTGTTCGGGTGTGTGTTCGGGTGTGTATTCGGGTGTGTATTCGGGTGAGTGTTCGGGTTGTATTCGGGTGTGTGTTCGGGTGTGTGTTCGGTTGTGTGTTCGGGTGAGTATTCGCGTGTGTTCGGGTGTGTATTCGGGTGTGTGTTCGGGTGTGTATTCGGGTTGTATTCGGGTGTGTGTTCGGGTGTGTGTTCGGGTGTGTGTTCGGTTGTGTGTTCGGGTGTGTATTCGGGTGTGTGTTCGGGTGTGTGTTCGGGTGTGTATTCGAGTTGTATTCGGGTGTGTGTTCGGGTGTGTATTCGGGTTGTAGTCGGGTGTGTGTTCGGGTGTGTTCGGGTGTATATTCGGGTGTGTGTTCGGGTGTATATTCGGGTGTGTGTTCGGGTGTGTATTCGGGTTGTATTCGGGTGTGTGTTCGGGTGTGTGTTCGGGTTGTATTCGGGTGTGTGTTCGGGTGTGTGTTCGGTTGTGTGTTCGGGTGTGTGTTCGGGTTTGTATTCGGGTTGTATTCGGGTGTGTGTTCGGGTGTGTATTCGGGTGTGTGTTCGGGTGTGTTCGAGTGTGTATTCGGGTGTGTGTTCGGGTTTGTATTCGGGTGTGTGTTCGGGTGTGTATTAGGGTTGTATTCGGGTGTGTGTTCGGGTTTGTATTCGGGTGTGTGTTCGGGTGTGTATTAGGGTTGTATTCGGGTGTGTGTTCGGGTGTGTGTTCGGGTGTGTGTTCGGGTGTGTGTTCGGGTGTGTGTTCGGGTTTGTATTCGGGTGTGTGTTCGGGTGTGTATTAGGGTTGTATTCGGGTGTGTGTTCGGGTGTGTGTTCGGTTGTGTGTTCGGGTGAGTATTCGGGTGTGTTCGGGTGTGTATTCGTTTGTATGTTCGGGTGTGTATTCGGGTTGTAGTCGGGTGTGTGTTCGGGTGTGTTCGGGTGTGTGTTCGGGTGTGTGTTCGGGTGTATATTCGGGTGTGTGTTCGGGTGTGTGTTCGGGTGTGTTTTCGGGTTGTAGTCGGGTGTGTGTTCGGGTGTGTTCGGGTGTGTATTCGGGTGTGTGTTCGGGTGTGTATTCGGGTTTTATTCGGGTGTGTGTTCGGGTGTGTGTTCGTGTGTGTGTGTTCGGGTGAGTGTTCGGGTGTGTGTTCGGGTGTGTGTTCGGTTGTGTGTTCGGGTGAGTATTCGGGTGTGTTCGGGTGTGTATTCGGGTGTGTGTTCCAGTGTGTATTTGGGTTGTAGTCGGGTGTGTGTTCGGGTGTGTGTTCGGGTTGTATTCGGGTTGTATTCGGGTGTGTGTTCGGGTGTGTATTCGGGTTGTAGTCGGGTGTGTGTTCGGGTGTGTGTTCGGGTTGTATTCGGGTTGTGTTCGGGTGTGTATTCGGGTGTGTGTTCGGGTGTGTATTCGGGTGTGTTCGGGTGTGTATTCGGGTTGTATTCGTGTGTGTGTTCGGGTGTGTGTTCGGTTGTGTGTTCGGGTGTGTATTCGGGTGTGTGTTCGGGTGTGTATTCGGGTTGTATTCGGGTATGTGTTCGGGTGTGTGTTCGGGTGTGTATTCGTGTGTGTGTTCGGGTGTGTATTCGGGTTGTATTCGGGTGTGTGTTCGGGTGTGTGTTCGGGTTGTATTCGGGTGTGTGTTCGGGTGTGTGTTCGGGTTGTATTCGTGTGTGTGTTCGGGTGTGTATTCGGGTGTGTGTTCGGGTGTGTATTCGGGTGTGTGTTCGGGTGTGTATTCGGGTTGTATTCGGGTGTGTGTTCGGGTGTGTGTTCGGGTGTGTGTTCTGGTGTGCGTTCGGGTATGTGTTCTGGTGTGTGTTCGGGTGTGTATTCGGGTGTGTGTTCGGGTGTGTATTCGGGTTGCTTTCGGGTGTGTGTTCGGGTGTGTATTCGGGTGTGTTTTCGGCTCTCTATTCAGGTGTGTATTCGGGTTGTATTCGGGTGTGTGTTCGGGTGTGTGTTCGGGTGTGTATTCGGGTGTGTATTCGGGTGAGTGTTCGGGTTGTATTCGGGTGTGTGTTCGGGTGTGTTCGGGTGTGTGTTCGGTTGTGTGTTCGGGTGAGTATTCGCGTGTGTTCGGGTGTGTATTCGGGTGTGTGTTCGGGTGTGTATTCGGGTTGTATTCGGGTGTGTGTTCGGGTGTGTGTTCGGGTGTGTGTTCGGTTGTGTGTTCGGGTGTGTATTCGGGTGTGTGTTCGGGTGTGTGTTCGGGTGTGTATTCGGGTTGTATTTGGGTGTGTGTTCGGGTGTGTATTCGGGTTGTAGTCGGGTGTGTGTTAGGGTGTGTTCGCGTGTATATTCGGGTGTGTGTTCGGGTGTATATTCGGGTGTGTGTTCGGGTGTGTATTCGGGTTGTATTCGGGTGTGTGTTCGGGTGTGTGTTCGGGTTGTATTCGGGTGTGTGTTCGGGTGTGTGTTCGGTTGTGTGTTCGGGTGTGTGTTCGGGTGTGTATTCGGGTTGTATTCGGGTGTGTGTTCGGGTGTGTATTCGGGTGTGTGTTCGGGTGTGTTCGAGTGTGTATTCGGGTGTGTGTTCGGGTTTGTATTCGGGTGTGTGTTCGGGTGTGTATTAGGGTTGTATTCGGGTGTGTGTTCGGGTGTGTGTTCGGGTGTGTGTTCGGGTGTGTGTTCGGGTGGGTATTCGGGTTGTATTCGGGTGTGTGTTCGGGTGTGTATTCGGGTTGTATTCGGGTGTGTGTTCGGGAGTGTGTTCGGGTGTGTATTCGGGTTGTAGTCGGGTGTGTGTTCGGGTGTGTTCGGGTGTGTATTCGGGTGTGTGTTCGGGTGTGTATTCGTTTTGTATTCGGGTGTGTGTTCGGGTGTGTATTCGGGTTGTATTCGGGGGTGTGTTCGGGTGTGTGTTCGGGTGTGTGTTCGGGTGTATATTCGGGTGTGTGTTCGGGTGTGTATTCGGGTTGTAGTCGGGTGTGTGTTCGGGTGTGTATTCGGGTGTGTGTTCGCGTGTGTATTCGGGTTGTATTCGGGTGTGTGTTCGGGTGTGTGTTCGGGTTGTATTCGGGTGTGTGTTCGGGTGTGTATTCGGGTTGTATTCGGGGGTGTGTTCGGGTGTGTGTTCGGGTGTGTGTTCGGGTGTATATTTGGGTGTGTGTTCGGGTGTGTGTTCGGGTGTGTTTTCGGGTTGTAGTCGGGTGTGTGTTCGGGTGTGTTAGGGTGTGTATTCGGGTGTGTGTTCGGGTGTGTATTCGGGTTGTATTCGGGTGTGTGTTCGGGTGTGTGTTCGGGTTGTATTCGGGTGTGTGTTCGGGTGTGTGTTCGGGTGTGTTCGGGTGTGTCTTCGGGTGTGTATTCGGGTTGCATTCGGGTGTGTGTTCGGGTGTGTATTCGGGTGTGTGTTCGGGTGTGTGTTCGGGTGTGTATTCGGGTGTGTGTTCGGGTGTGTATTCGGGTTGTATTCGGGTGTGTGTTCGGGTGTGTGTTCGGGTGTGTGTTCTGGTGTGTGTTCGGGTATGTGTTCTGGTGTGTGTTCGGGTGTGTATTCGGGTGTGTGTTCGGATGTGTATTCGGGTTGCTTTCGGGTGTGTGTTCGGGTGTGTATTCGGGTGTGTTTTCGGCTCTCTATTCGGGTGTGTATTCGGGTTGTATTCGGGTGTGTGTTCGGGTGTGTGTTCGGGTGTGTATTCGGGTGTGTATTCGGGTGAGTGTTCGGGTTGTATTCGGGTGTGTGTTCGGGTGTGTTCGGGTGTGTGTTCTGTTGTGTGTTCGGGTGAGTATTCGCGTGTGTTCGGGTGTGTATTCGGGTGTGTGTTCGGGTGTGTATTCGGGTTGTATTCGGGTGTGTGTTCGGGTGTGTGTTCGGGTGTGTGTTCGGTTGTGTGTTCGGGTGTGTATTCGGGAGTGTGTTCGGGTGTGTGTTCGGGTGTGTATTCGGGTTGTATTCGGGTGTGTGTTCGGGTGTGTGTTCGGGTGTGTATTCGGGTTGTAGTCGGGTGTGTGTTCGGGTGTGTTCGGGTGTATATTCGGGTGTGTGTTCGGGTGTATATTCGGGTGTGTGTTCGGGTGTGTATTCGGGTTGTATTCGGGTGTGTGTTCGGGTGTGTGTTCGGGTTGTATTCGGGTGTGTGTTCGGGTGTGTGTTCGGTTCTGTGTTCGGGTGTGTGTTCGGGTGTGTATTCGAGTTGTATTCGGGTGTGTGTTCGGGTGTGTATTCGGGTGTGTGTTCGGGTGTGTTCGAGTGTGTATTCGGGTGTGTGTTCGGGTTTGTATTCGGGTGTGTGTTCGGGTGTGTATTAGGGTTGTATTCGGGTGTGTGTTCGGGTGTGTGTTCGGGTGTGTGTTCGGGTGGGTATTCGGGTTGTATTCGGGTGTGTGTTCGGGTGTGTATTCGGGTTGTATTCGGGTGTGTGTTCGGGAGTGTGTTCGGGTGTGTATTCGGGTTGTAGTCGGGTGTGTGTTCGGGTGTGTTCGGGTGTGTATTCGGGTGTGTGTTCGGGTGTGTATTCGTTTTGTATTCGGGTGTGTATTCGGGTTGTATTCGGGGGTGTGTTCGGGTGTGTGTTCGGGTGTATATTCGGGTGTGTGTTCGGGTGTGTGTTCGGGTGTGTATTCGGGTTGTAGTCGGGTGTGTGTTCGGGTGTGTTCGGGTGTGTATTCGGGTGTGTGTTCGCGTGTGTATTCGGGTTGTATTCGGGTGTGTGTTCGGGTGTGTGTTCGGGTTGTATTCGGGTGTGTGTTCGGGTGTGTATTCGGGTTGTATTCGGGGGTGTGTTCGGGTGTGTGTTCGGGTGTGTGTTCGGGTGTATATTCGGGTGTGTGTTCGGGTGTGTGTTCGGGTGTGTTTTCGGGTTGTAGTCGGGTGTGTGTTCGGGTGTGTTCGGGTGTGTATTCGGGTGTGTGTTCGGGTGTGTATTCGGGTTGTATTCGGGTGTGTGTTCGGGTGTGTGTTCGGGTTGTATTTGGGTGTGTGTTCGGGTGTGTGTTCGGGTGAGTGTTCGGGTGTGTATTCGGGTTGTATTCGGGTATGTGTTCGGGTGTGTGTTCGGGTGTGTGTTCGGTTGTATGTTCGGGTGAGTATTCGGGTGTGTTCGGGTGTGTATTCGGGTGTGTGTTCCAGTGTGTATTTGGGTTGTAGTCGGGTGTGGGTTCGGGTGTGTGTTCGGGTTGTATTCGGGTTGTATTCGGGTGTGTGTTCGGGTGTGTGTTCGGGTGTGTATTCGGGTGTGTATTCGGGTGAGTGTTCGGGTTGTATTCGGGTGTGTGTTCGGGTGTGTTCGGGTGTGTGTTCTGTTGTGTGTTCGGGTGAGTATTCGCGTGTGTTCGGGTGTGTATTCGGGTGTGTGTTCGGGTGTGTATTCGGGTTGTATTCGGGTGTGTGTTCGGGTGTGTGTTCGGGTGTGTGTTCGGTTGTGTGTTCGGGTGTGTATTCGGGAGTGTGTTCGGGTGTGTGTTCGGGTGTGTATTCGGGTTGTATTCGGGTGTGTGTTCGGGTGTGTGTTCGGGTGTGTATTCGGGTTGTAGTCGGGTGTGTGTTCGGGTGTGTTCGGGTGTATATTCGGGTGTGTGTTCGGGTGTATATTCGGGTGTGTGTTCGGGTGTGTATTCGGGTTGTATTCGGGTGTGTGTTCGGGTGTGTGTTCGGGTTGTATTCGGGTGTGTGTTCGGGTGTGTGTTCGGTTCTGTGTTCGGGTGTGTGTTCGGGTGTGTATTCGGGTTGTATTCGGGTGTGTGTTCGGGTGTGTATTCGGGTGTGTGTTCGGGTGTGTTCGAGTGTGTATTCGGGTGTGTGTTCGGGTTTGTATTCGGGTGTGTGTTCGGGTGTGTATTAGGGTTGTATTCGGGTGTGTGTTCGGGTGTGTGTTCGGTTGTGTGTTCGGGTGAGTATTTGCGTGTGTTCGGGTGTGTATTCGGGTGTGTGTTCGGGTGTGTATTCGGGTTGTATTCGGGTGTGTGTTCGGGTGTGTGTTCGGGTGTGTGTTCGGTTGTGTGTTCGGGTGTGTATTCGGGTGTGTGTTCGGGTGTGTGTTCGGGTGTGTATTCGAGTTGTATTCGGGTGTGTGTTCGGGTGTGTATTCGGGTTGTAGTCGGGTGTGTGTTCGGGTGTGTTCGGGTGTATATTCGGGTGTGTGTTCGGGTGTATATTCGGGTGTGTGTTCGGGTGTGTATTCGGGTTGTATTCGGGTGTGTGTTCGGGTGTGTGTTCGGGTTGTATTCGGGTGTGTGTTCGGGTGTGTGTTCGGTTGTGTGTTCGGGTGTGTGTTCGGGTTTGTATTCGGGTTGTATTCGGGTGTGTGTTCGGGTGTGTATTCGGGTGTGTGTTCGGGTGTGTTCGAGTGTGTATTCGGGTGTGTGTCCGGGTTTGTATTCGGGTGTGTGTTCGGGTGTGTATTAGGGTTGTATTCGGGTGTGTGTTCGGGTTTGTATTCGGGTGTGTGTTCGGGTGTGTATTAGGGTTGTATTCGGGTGTGTGTTCGGGTGTGTGTTCGGGTTTGTATTCGGGTGTGTGTTCGGGTGTGTATTAGGGTTGTATTCGGGTGTGTGTTCGGGTGTGTGTTCGGTTGTGTGTTCGGGTGAGTATTCGGGTGTGTTCGGGTGTGTATTCGTTTGTGTGTTCGGGTGTGTATTCGGGTTGTAGTCGGGTGTGTGTTCGGGTGTGTTCGGGTGTGTGTTCGGGTGTGTGTTCGGGTGTATATTCGGGTGTGTGTTCGGGTGTGTATTCGGGTTGTATTCGGGTGTGTGTTCGGGTGTGTGTTCGGGTTGTATTCGGGTGTGTGTTCGGGTGTGTGTTCGGGTTGTATTCGTGTGTGTGTTCGGGTGTGTATTCGGGTGTGTGTTCGGGTGTGTATTCGTGTGTGTGTTCGGGTGTGTATTCGGGTTGTATTCGGGTGTGTGTTCGGGTGTGTGTTCGGGTGTGTGTTCTGGTGTGTGTTCGGGTATGTGTTCTGGTGTGTGTTCGGGTGTGTATTCGGGTGTGTGTTCGGGTGTGTATTCGGGTTGCTTTCGGGTGTGTGTTCGGGTGTGTATTCGGGTGTGTTTTCGGCTCTCTATTCGGGTGTGTATTCGGGTTGTAATCGGGTGTGTGTTCGGGTGTGTGTTCGGGTGTGTATTCGGGTGTGTATTCGGGTGAGTGTTCGGGTTGTATTCGGGTGTGTGTTCGGGTGTGTGTTCGGTTGTGTGTTCGGGTGAGTATTCGCGTGTGTTCGGGTGTGTATTCGGGTGTGTGTTCGGGTGTGTATTCGGGTTGTATTCGGGTGTGTGTTCGGGTGTGTGTTCGGGTGTGTGTTCGGTTGTGTGTTCGGGTGTGTATTCGGGTGTGTGTTCGGGTGTGTGTTCGGGTGTGTATTCGAGTTGTATTCGGGTGTGTGTTCGGGTGTGTATTCGGGTTGTAGTCGGGTGTGTGTTCGGGTGTGTTCGGGTGTATATTCGGGTGTGTGTTCGGGTGTATATTCGGGTGTGTGTTCGGGTGTGTATTCGGGTTGTATTCGGGTGTGTGTTCGGGTGTGTGTTCGGGTTGTATTCGGGTGTGTGTTCGGGTGTGTGTTCGGTTGTGTGTTCGGGTGTGTGTTCGGGTTTGTATTCGGGTTGTATTCGGGTGTGTGTTCGGGTGTGTATTCGGGTGTGTGTTCGGGTGTGTTCGAGTGTGTATTCGGGTGTGTGTTCGGGTTTGTATTCGGGTGTGTGTTCGGGTGTGTATTAGGGTTGTATTCGGGTGTGTGTTCGGGTTTGTATTCGGGTGTGTGTTCGGGTGTGTATTAGGGTTGTATTCGGGTGTGTGTTCGGGTGTGTGTTCGGGTGTGTGTTCGGGTGTGTGTTCGGGTGTGTGTTCGGGTTTGTATTCGGGTGTGTGTTCGGGTGTGTATTAGGGTTGTATTCGGGTGTGTGTTCGGGTGTGTGTTCGGTTGTGTGTTCGGGTGAGTATTCGGGTGTGTTCGGGTGTGTATTCGTTTGTGTGTTCGGGTGTGTATTCGGGTTGTAGTCGGGTGTGTGTTCGGGTGTGTTCGGGTGTGTGTTCGGGTGTGTGTTCGGGTGTATATTCGGGTGTGTGTTCGGGTGTGTGTTCGGGTGTGTTTTCGGGTTGTAGTCGGGTGTGTGTTCGGGTGTGTTCGGGTGTGTATTCGGGTGTGTGTTCGGGTGTGTATTCGGGTTTTATTCGGGTGTGTGTTCGGGTGTGTGTTCGTGTGTGTGTGTTCGGGTGAGTGTTCGGGTGTGTATTCGGGTTGTATTCGGGTATGTGTTCGGGTGTGTGTTCGGGTGTGTGTTCGGTTGTGTGTTCGGGTGAGTATTCGGGTGTGTTCGGGTGTGTATTCGGGTGTGTGTTCCAGTGTGTATTTGGGTTGTAGTCGGGTGTGTGTTCGGGTGTGTGTTCGGGTTGTATTCGGGTTGTATTCGGGTGTGTGTTCGGGTGTGTATTCGGGTTGTAGTCGGGTGTGTGTTCGGGTGTGTGTTCGGGTTGTATTCGGGTTGTGTTCGGGTGTGTATTCGGGTGTGTGTTCGGGTGTGTATTCGGGTGTGTTCGGGTGTGTATTCGGGTTGTATTCGTGTGTGTGTTCGGGTGTGTGTTCGGTTGTGTGTTCGGGTGTGTATTCGGGTGTGTGTTCGGGTGTGTATTCGGGTTGTATTCGGGTATGTGTTCGGGTGTGTGTTCGGGTGTGTATTCGTGTGTGTGTTCGGGTGTGTATTCGGGTTGTATTCGGGTGTGTGTTCGGGTGTGTGTTCGGGTTGTATTCGGGTGTGTGTTCGGGTGTGTGTTCGGGTTGTATTCGTGTGTGTGTTCGGGTGTGTATTCGGGTGTGTGTTCGGGTGTGTATTCGGGTGTGTGTTCGGGTGTGTATTCGGGTTGTATTCGGGTGTGTGTTCGGGTGTGTGTTCGGGTGTGTGTTCTGGTGTGCGTTCGGGTATGTGTTCTGGTGTGTGTTCGGGTGTGTATTCGGGTGTGTGTTCGGGTGTGTATTCGGGTTGCTTTCGGGTGTGTGTTCGGGTGTGTATTCGGGTGTGTTTTCGGCTCTCTATTCAGGTGTGTATTCGGGTTGTATTCGGGTGTGTGTTCGGGTGTGTGTTCGGGTGTGTATTCGGGTGTGTATTCGGGTGAGTGTTCGGGTTGTATTCGGGTGTGTGTTCGGGTGTGTTCGGGTGTGTGTTCGGTTGTGTGTTCGGGTGAGTATTCGCGTGTGTTCGGGTGTGTATTCGGGTGTGTGTTCGGGTGTGTATTCGGGTTGTATTCGGGTGTGTGTTCGGGTGTGTGTTCGGGTGTGTGTTCGGTTGTGTGTTCGGGTGTGTATTCGGGTGTGTGTTCGGGTGTGTGTTCGGGTGTGTATTCGGGTTGTATTTGGGTGTGTGTTCGGGTGTGTGTTCGGGTGTGTATTCGGGTTGTAGTCGGGTGTGTGTTAGGGTGTGTTCGCGTGTATATTCGGGTGTGTGTTCGGGTGTATATTCGGGTGTGTGTTCGGGTGTGTATTCGGGTTGTATTCGGGTGTGTGTTCGGGTGTGTGTTCGGGTTGTATTCGGGTGTGTGTTCGGGTGTGTGTTCGGTTGTGTGTTCGGGTGTGTGTTCGGGTGTGTATTCGGGTTGTATTCGGGTGTGTGTTCGGGTGTGTATTCGGGTGTGTGTTCGGGTGTGTTCGAGTGTGTATTCGGGTGTGTGTTCGGGTTTGTATTCGGGTGTGTGTTCGGGTGTGTATTAGGGTTGTATTCGGGTGTGTGTTCGGGTGTGTGTTCGGGTGTGTGTTCGGGTGGGTATTCGGGTTGTATTCGGGTGTGTGTTCGGGTGTGTATTCGGGTTGTATTCGGGTGTGTGTTCGGGAGTGTGTTCGGGTGTGTATTCGGGTTGTAGTCGGGTGTGTGTTCGGGTGTGTTCGGGTGTGTATTCGGGTGTGTGTTCGGGTGTGTATTCGTTTTGTATTCGGGTGTGTGTTCGGGTGTGTATTCGGGTTGTATTCGGGGGTGTGTTCGGGTGTGTGTTCGGGTGTGTGTTCGGGTGTATATTCGGGTGTGTGTTCGGGTGTGTATTCGGGTTGTAGTCGGGTGTGTGTTCGGGTGTGTATTCGGGTGTGTGTTCGCGTGTGTATTCGGGTTGTATTCGGGTGTGTGTTCGGGTGTGTGTTCGGGTTGTATTCGGGTGTCTGTTCGGGTGTGTATTCGGGTTGTATTCGGGGGTGTGTTCGGGTGTGTGTTCGGGTGTGTGTTCGGGTGTATATTTGGGTGTGTGTTCGGGTGTGTGTTCGGGTGTGTTTTCGGGTTGTAGTCGGGTGTGTGTTCGGGTGTGTTAGGGTGTGTATTCGGGTGTGTGTTCGGGTGTGTATTCGGGTTGTATTCGGGTGTGTGTTCGGGTGTGTGTTCGGGTTGTATTCGGGTGTGTGTTCGGGTGTGTGTTCGGGTGTGTTCGGGTGTGTCTTCGGGTGTGTATTCGGGTTGCATTCGGGTGTGTGTTCGGGTGTGTATTCGGGTGTGTGTTCGGGTGTGTGTTCGGGTGTGTATTCGGGTGTGTGTTCGGGTGTGTATTCGGGTTGTATTCGGGTGTGTGTTCGGGTGTGTGTTCGGGTGTGTGTTCTGGTGTGTGTTCGGGTATGTGTTCTGGTGTGTGTTCGGGTGTGTATTCGGGTGTGTGTTCGGATGTGTATTCGGGTTGCTTTCGGGTGTGTGTTCGGGTGTGTATTCGGGTGTGTTTTCGGCTCTCTATTCGGGTGTGTATTCGGGTTGTATTCGGGTGTGTGTTCGGGTGTGTGTTCGGGTGTGTATTCGGGTGTGTATTCGGGTGAGTGTTCGGGTTGTATTCGGGTGTGTGTTCGGGTGTGTTCGGGTGTGTGTTCTGTTGTGTGTTCGGGTGAGTATTCGCGTGTGTTCGGGTGTGTATTCGGGTGTGTGTTCGGGTGTGTATTCGGGTTGTATTCGGGTGTGTGTTCGGGTGTGTGTTCGGGTGTGTGTTCGGTTGTGTGTTCGGGTGTGTATTCGGGAGTGTGTTCGGGTGTGTGTTCGGGTGTGTATTCGGGTTGTATTCGGGTGTGTGTTCGGGTGTGTGTTCGGGTGTGTATTCGGGTTGTATTCGGGTGTGTGTTCGGGTGTGTGTTCGGGTGTGTATTCGGGTTGTAGTCGGGTGTGTGTTCGGGTGTGTATTCGGGTTGTATTCGGGTGTGTGTTCGGGTGTGTGTTCGGGTTGTATTCGGGTGTGTGTTCGGGTGTGTGTTCGGTTCTGTGTTCGGGTGTGTGTTCGGGTGTGTATTCGGGTTGTATTCGGGTGTGTGTTCGGGTGTGTATTCGGGTGTGTGTTCGGGTGTGTTCGAGTGTGTATTCGGGTGTGTGTTCGGGTTTGTATTCGGGTGTGTGTTCGGGTGTGTATTAGGGTTGTATTCGGGTGTGTGTTCGGGTGTGTGTTCGGGTGTGTGTTCGGGTGGGTATTCGGGTTGTATTCGGGTGTGTGTTCGGGTGTGTATTCGGGTTGTATTCGGGTGTGTGTTCGGGAGTGTGTTCGGGTGTGTATTCGGGTTGTAGTCGGGTGTGTGTTCGGGTGTGTTCGGGTGTGTATTCGGGTGTGTGTTCGGGTGTGTATTCGTTTTGTATTCGGGTGTGTGTTCGGGTGTGTATTCGGGTTGTATTCGGGGGTGTGTTCGGGTGTGTGTTCGGGTGTATATTCGGGTGTGTGTTCGGGTGTGTGTTCGGGTGTGTATTCGGGTTGTAGTCGGGTGTGTGTTCGGGTGTGTTCGGGTGTGTATTCGGGTGTGTGTTCGCGTGTGTATTCGGGTTGTATTCGGGTGTGTGTTCGGGTGTGTGTTCGGGTTGTATTCGGGTGTGTGTTCGGGTGTGTATTCGGGTTGTATTCGGGGGTGTGTTCGGGTGTGTGTTCGGGTGTGTGTTCGGGTGTATATTCGGGTGTGTGTTCGGGTGTGTGTTCGGGTGTGTTTTCGGGTTGTAGTCGGGTGTGTGTTCGGGTGTGTTCGGGTGTGTATTCGGGTGTGTGTTCGGGTGTGTATTCGGGTTGTATTCGGGTGTGTGTTCGGGTGTGTGTTCGGGTTGTATTTGGGTGTGTGTTCGGGTGTGTGTTCGGGTGAGTGTTCGGGTGTGTATTCGGGTTGTATTCGGGTATGTGTTCGGGTGTGTGTTCGGGTGTGTGTTCGGTTGTGTGTTCGGGTGAGTATTCGGGTGTGTTCGGGTGTGTATTCGGGTGTGTGTTCCAGTGTGTATTTGGGTTGTAGTCGGGTGTGGGTTCGGGTGTGTGTTCGGGTTGTATTCGGGTTGTATTCGGGTGTGTGTTCGGGTGTGTGTTCGGGTGTGTATTCGGGTGTGTATTCGGGTGAGTGTTCGGGTTGTATTCGGGTGTGTGTTCGGGTGTGTTCGGGTGTGTGTTCTGTTGTGTGTTCGGGTGAGTATTCGCGTGTGTTCGGGTGTGTATTCGGGTGTGTGTTCGGGTGTGTATTCGGGTTGTATTCGGGTGTGTGTTCGGGTGTGTGTTCGGGTGTGTGTTCGGTTGTGTGTTCGGGTGTGTATTCGGGAGTGTGTTCGGGTGTGTGTTCGGGTGTGTATTCGGGTTGTATTCGGGTGTGTGTTCGGGTGTGTGTTCGGGTGTGTATTCGGGTTGTAGTCGGGTGTGTGTTCGGGTGTGTTCGGGTGTATATTCGGGTGTGTGTTCGGGTGTATATTCGGGTGTGTGTTCGGGTGTGTATTCGGGTTGTATTCGGGTGTGTGTTCGGGTGTGTGTTCGGGTTGTATTCGGGTGTGTGTTCGGGTGTGTGTTCGGTTGTGTGTTCGGGTGAGTATTCGGGTGTGTTCGGGTGTGTATTCGGGTGTGTGTTCCAGTGTGTATTTGGGTTGTAGTCGGGTGTGTGTTCGGGTGTGTGTTCGGGTTGTATTCGGGTTGTATTCGGGTGTGTGTTCGGGTGTGTATTCGGGTTGTAGTCGGGTGTGTGTTCGGGTGTGTGTTCGGGTTGTATTCGGGTTGTGTTCGGGTGTGTATTCGGGTGTGTGTTCGGGTGTGTATTCGGGTGTGTTCGGGTGTGTATTCGGGTTGTATTCGTGTGTGTGTTCGGGTGTGTGTTCGGTTGTGTGTTCGGGTGTGTATTCGGGTGTGTGTTCGGGTGTGTATTCGGGTTGTATTCGGGTATGTGTTCGGGTGTGTGTTCGGGTGTGTATTCGTGTGTGTGTTCGGGTGTGTATTCGGGTTGTATTCGGGTGTGTGTTCGGGTGTGTGTTCGGGTTGTATTCGGGTGTGTGTTCGGGTGTGTGTTCGGGTTGTATTCGTGTGTGTGTTCGGGTGTGTATTCGGGTGTGTGTTCGGGTGTGTATTCGGGTGTGTGTTCGGGTGTGTATTCGGGTTGTATTCGGGTGTGTGTTCGGGTGTGTGTTCGGGTGTGTGTTCTGGTGTGTATTCGGGTTGTATTCGGGTGTGTGTTCGGGTGTGTATTCGGGTTGTATTCGGGGGTGTGTTCGGGTGTGTGTTCGGGTGTGTGTTCGGGTGTATATTTGGGTGTGTGTTCGGGTGTGTGTTCGGGTGTGTTTTCGGGTTGTAGTCGGGTGTGTGTTCGGGTGTGTTAGGGTGTGTATTCGGGTGTGTGTTCGGGTGTGTATTCGGGTTGTATTCGGGTGTGTGTTCGGGTGTGTGTTCGGGTTGTATTCGGGTGTGTGTTCGGGTGTGTGTTCGGGTGTGTTCGGGTGTGTCTTCGGGTGTGTATTCGGGTTGCATTCGGGTGTGTGTTCGGGTGTGTATTCGGGTGTGTGTTCGGGTGTGTGTTCGGGTGTGTATTCGGGTGTGTGTTCGGGTGTGTATTCGGGTTGTATTCGGGTGTGTGTTCGGGTGTGTGTTCGGGTGTGTGTTCTGGTGTGTGTTCGGGTATGTGTTCTGGTGTGTGTTCGGGTGTGTATTCGGGTGTGTGTTCGGATGTGTATTCGGGTTGCTTTCGGGTGTGTGTTCGGGTGTGTATTCGGGTGTGTTTTCGGCTCTCTATTCGGGTGTGTATTCGGGTTGTATTCGGGTGTGTGTTCGGGTGTGTGTTCGGGTGTGTATTCGGGTGTGTATTCGGGTGAGTGTTCGGGTTGTATTCGGGTGTGTGTTCGGGTGTGTTCGGGTGTGTGTTCTGTTGTGTGTTCGGGTGAGTATTCGCGTGTGTTCGGGTGTGTATTCGGGTGTGTGTTCGGGTGTGTATTCGGGTTGTATTCGGGTGTGTGTTCGGGTGTGTGTTCGGGTGTGTGTTCGGTTGTGTGTTCGGGTGTGTATTCGGGAGTGTGTTCGGGTGTGTGTTCGGGTGTGTATTCGGGTTGTATTCGGGTGTGTGTTCGGGTGTGTGTTCGGGTGTGTATTCGGGTTGTAGTCGGGTGTGTGTTCGGGTGTGTTCGGGTGTATATTCGGGTGTGTGTTCGGGTGTATATTCGGGTGTGTGTTCGGGTGTGTATTCGGGTTGTATTCGGGTGTGTGTTCGGGTGTGTGTTCGGGTTGTATTCGGGTGTGTGTTCGGGTGTGTGTTCGGTTCTGTGTTCGGGTGTGTGTTCGGGTGTGTATTCGAGTTGTATTCGGGTGTGTGTTCGGGTGTGTATTCGGGTGTGTGTTCGGGTGTGTTCGAGTGTGTATTCGGGTGTGTGTTCGGGTTTGTATTCGGGTGTGTGTTCGGGTGTGTATTAGGGTTGTATTCGGGTGTGTGTTCGGGTGTGTGTTCGGGTGTGTGTTCGGGTGGGTATTCGGGTTGTATTCGGGTGTGTGTTCGGGTGTGTATTCGGGTTGTATTCGGGTGTGTGTTCGGGAGTGTGTTCGGGTGTGTATTCGGGTTGTAGTCGGGTGTGTGTTCGGGTGTGTTCGGGTGTGTATTCGGGTGTGTGTTCGGGTGTGTATTCGTTTTGTATTCGGGTGTGTATTCGGGTTGTATTCGGGGGTGTGTTCGGGTGTGTGTTCGGGTGTATATTCGGGTGTGTGTTCGGGTGTGTGTTCGGGTGTGTATTCGGGTTGTAGTCGGGTGTGTGTTCGGGTGTGTTCGGGTGTGTATTCGGGTGTGTGTTCGCGTGTGTATTCGGGTTGTATTCGGGTGTGTGTTCGGGTGTGTGTTCGGGTTGTATTCGGGTGTGTGTTCGGGTGTGTATTCGGGTTGTATTCGGGGGTGTGTTCGGGTGTGTGTTCGGGTGTGTGTTCGGGTGTATATTCGGGTGTGTGTTCGGGTGTGTGTTCGGGTGTGTTTTCGGGTTGTAGTCGGGTGTGTGTTCGGGTGTGTTCGGGTGTGTATTCGGGTGTGTGTTCGGGTGTGTATTCGGGTTGTATTCGGGTGTGTGTTCGGGTGTGTGTTCGGGTTGTATTTGGGTGTGTGTTCGGGTGTGTGTTCGGGTGAGTGTTCGGGTGTGTATTCGGGTTGTATTCGGGTATGTGTTCGGGTGTGTGTTCGGGTGTGTGTTCGGTTGTATGTTCGGGTGAGTATTCGGGTGTGTTCGGGTGTGTATTCGGGTGTGTGTTCCAGTGTGTATTTGGGTTGTAGTCGGGTGTGGGTTCGGGTGTGTGTTCGGGTTGTATTCGGGTTGTATTCGGGTGTGTGTTCGGGTGTGTGTTCGGGTGTGTATTCGGGTGTGTATTCGGGTGAGTGTTCGGGTTGTATTCGGGTGTGTGTTCGGGTGTGTTCGGGTGTGTGTTCTGTTGTGTGTTCGGGTGAGTATTCGCGTGTGTTCGGGTGTGTATTCGGGTGTGTGTTCGGGTGTGTATTCGGGTTGTATTCGGGTGTGTGTTCGGGTGTGTGTTCGGGTGTGTGTTCGGTTGTGTGTTCGGGTGTGTATTCGGGAGTGTGTTCGGGTGTGTGTTCGGGTGTGTATTCGGGTTGTATTCGGGTGTGTGTTCGGGTGTGTGTTCGGGTGTGTATTCGGGTTGTAGTCGGGTGTGTGTTCGGGTGTGTTCGGGTGTATATTCGGGTGTGTGTTCGGGTGTATATTCGGGTGTGTGTTCGGGTGTGTATTCGGGTTGTATTCGGGTGTGTGTTCGGGTGTGTGTTCGGGTTGTATTCGGGTGTGTGTTCGGGTGTGTGTTCGGTTCTGTGTTCGGGTGTGTGTTCGGGTGTGTATTCGGGTTGTATTCGGGTGTGTGTTCGGGTGTGTATTCGGGTGTGTGTTCGGGTGTGTTCGAGTGTGTATTCGGGTGTGTGTTCGGGTTTGTATTCGGGTGTGTGTTCGGGTGTGTATTAGGGTTGTATTCGGGTGTGTGTTCGGGTGTGTGTTCGGTTGTGTGTTCGGGTGAGTATTTGCGTGTGTTCGGGTGTGTATTCGGGTGTGTGTTCGGGTGTGTATTCGGGTTGTATTCGGGTGTGTGTTCGGGTGTGTGTTCGGGTGTGTGTTCGGTTGTGTGTTCGGGTGTGTATTCGGGTGTGTGTTCGGGTGTGTGTTCGGGTGTGTATTCGAGTTGTATTCGGGTGTGTGTTCGGGTGTGTATTCGGGTTGTAGTCGGGTGTGTGTTCGGGTGTGTTCGGGTGTATATTCGGGTGTGTGTTCGGGTGTATATTCGGGTGTGTGTTCGGGTGTGTATTCGGGTTGTATTCGGGTGTGTGTTCGGGTGTGTGTTCGGGTTGTATTCGGGTGTGTGTTCGGGTGTGTGTTCGGTTGTGTGTTCGGGTGTGTGTTCGGGTTTGTATTCGGGTTGTATTCGGGTGTGTGTTCGGGTGTGTATTCGGGTGTGTGTTCGGGTGTGTTCGAGTGTGTATTCGGGTGTGTGTCCGGGTTTGTATTCGGGTGTGTGTTCGGGTGTGTATTAGGGTTGTATTCGGGTGTGTGTTCGGGTTTGTATTCGGGTGTGTGTTCGGGTGTGTATTAGGGTTGTATTCGGGTGTGTGTTCGGGTGTGTGTTCGGGTTTGTATTCGGGTGTGTGTTCGGGTGTGTATTAGGGTTGTATTCGGGTGTGTGTTCGGGTGTGTGTTCGGTTGTGTGTTCGGGTGAGTATTCGGGTGTGTTCGGGTGTGTATTCGTTTGTGTGTTCGGGTGTGTATTCGGGTTGTAGTCGGGTGTGTGTTCGGGTGTGTTCGGGTGTGTGTTCGGGTGTGTGTTCGGGTGTATATTCGGGTGTGTGTTCGGGTGTGTATTCGGGTTGTATTCGGGTGTGTGTTCGGGTGTGTGTTCGGGTTGTATTCGGGTGTGTGTTCGGGTGTGTGTTCGGGTTGTATTCGTGTGTGTGTTCGGGTGTGTATTCGGGTGTGTGTTCGGGTGTGTATTCGTGTGTGTGTTCGGGTGTGTATTCGGGTTGTATTCGGGTGTGTGTTCGGGTGTGTGTTCGGGTGTGTGTTCTGGTGTGTGTTCGGGTATGTGTTCTGGTGTGTGTTCGGGTGTGTATTCGGGTGTGTGTTCGGGTGTGTATTCGGGTTGCTTTCGGGTGTGTGTTCGGGTGTGTATTCGGGTGTGTTTTCGGCTCTCTATTCGGGTGTGTATTCGGGTTGTAATCGGGTGTGTGTTCGGGTGTGTGTTCGGGTGTGTATTCGGGTGTGTATTCGGGTGAGTGTTCGGGTTGTATTCGGGTGTGTGTTCGGGTGTGTGTTCGGTTGTGTGTTCGGGTGAGTATTCGCGTGTGTTCGGGTGTGTATTCGGGTGTGTGTTCGGGTGTGTATTCGGGTTGTATTCGGGTGTGTGTTCGGGTGTGTGTTCGGGTGTGTGTTCGGTTGTGTGTTCGGGTGTGTATTCGGGTGTGTGTTCGGGTGTGTGTTCGGGTGTGTATTCGAGTTGTATTCGGGTGTGTGTTCGGGTGTGTATTCGGGTTGTAGTCGGGTGTGTGTTCGGGTGTGTTCGGGTGTATATTCGGGTGTGTGTTCGGGTGTATATTCGGGTGTGTGTTCGGGTGTGTATTCGGGTTGTATTCGGGTGTGTGTTCGGGTGTGTGTTCGGGTTGTATTCGGGTGTGTGTTCGGGTGTGTGTTCGGTTGTGTGTTCGGGTGTGTGTTCGGGTTTGTATTCGGGTTGTATTCGGGTGTGTGTTCGGGTGTGTATTCGGGTGTGTGTTCGGGTGTGTTCGAGTGTGTATTCGGGTGTGTGTTCGGGTTTGTATTCGGGTGTGTGTTCGGGTGTGTATTAGGGTTGTATTCGGGTGTGTGTTCGGGTTTGTATTCGGGTGTGTGTTCGGGTGTGTATTAGGGTTGTATTCGGGTGTGTGTTCGGGTGTGTGTTCGGGTGTGTGTTCGGGTGTGTGTTCGGGTGTGTGTTCGGGTTTGTATTCGGGTGTGTGTTCGGGTGTGTATTAGGGTTGTATTCGGGTGTGTGTTCGGGTGTGTGTTCGGTTGTGTGTTCGGGTGAGTATTCGGGTGTGTTCGGGTGTGTATTCGTTTGTGTGTTCGGGTGTGTATTCGGGTTGTAGTCGGGTGTGTGTTCGGGTGTGTTCGGGTGTGTGTTCGGGTGTGTGTTCGGGTGTATATTCGGGTGTGTGTTCGGGTGTGTGTTCGGGTGTGTTTTCGGGTTGTAGTCGGGTGTGTGTTCGGGTGTGTTCGGGTGTGTATTCGGGTGTGTGTTCGGGTGTGTATTCGGGTTTTATTCGGGTGTGTGTTCGGGTGTGTGTTCGTGTGTGTGTGTTCGGGTGAGTGTTCGGGTGTGTATTCGGGTTGTATTCGGGTATGTGTTCGGGTGTGTGTTCGGTTGTGTGTTCGGGTGAGTATTCGGGTGTGTTCGGGTGTGTATTCGGGTGTGTGTTCCAGTGTGTATTTGGGTTGTAGTCGGGTGTGTGTTCGGGTGTGTGTTCGGGTTGTATTCGGGTTGTATTCGGGTGTGTGTTCGGGTGTGTATTCGGGTTGTAGTCGGGTGTGTGTTCGGGTGTGTGTTCGGGTTGTATTCGGGTTGTGTTCGGGTGTGTATTCGGGTGTGTGTTCGGGTGTGTATTCGGGTGTGTTCGGGTGTGTATTCGGGTTGTATTCGTGTGTGTGTTCGGGTGTGTGTTCGGTTGTGTGTTCGGGTGTGTATTCGGGTGTGTGTTCGGGTGTGTATTCGGGTTGTATTCGGGTATGTGTTCGGGTGTGTGTTCGGGTGTGTATTCGTGTGTGTGTTCGGGTGTGTATTCGGGTTGTATTCGGGTGTGTGTTCGGGTGTGTGTTCGGGTTGTATTCGGGTGTGTGTTCGGGTGTGTGTTCGGGTTGTATTCGTGTGTGTGTTCGGGTGTGTATTCGGGTGTGTGTTCGGGTGTGTATTCGGGTGTGTGTTCGGGTGTGTATTCGGGTTGTATTCGGGTGTGTGTTCGGGTGTGTGTTCGGGTGTGTGTTCTGGTGTGCGTTCGGGTATGTGTTCTGGTGTGTGTTCGGGTGTGTATTCGGGTGTGTGTTCGGGTGTGTATTCGGGTTGCTTTCGGGTGTGTGTTCGGGTGTGTATTCGGGTGTGTTTTCGGCTCTCTATTCAGGTGTGTATTCGGGTTGTATTCGGGTGTGTGTTCGGGTGTGTGTTCGGGTGTGTATTCGGGTGTGTATTCGGGTGAGTGTTCGGGTTGTATTCGGGTGTGTGTTCGGGTGTGTTCGGGTGTGTGTTCGGTTGTGTGTTCGGGTGAGTATTCGCGTGTGTTCGGGTGTGTATTCGGGTGTGTGTTCGGGTGTGTATTCGGGTTGTATTCGGGTGTGTGTTCGGGTGTGTGTTCGGGTGTGTGTTCGGTTGTGTGTTCGGGTGTGTGTTCGGTTGTGTGTTCGGGTGAGTATTCGCGTGTGTTCGGGTGTGTATTCGGGTGTGTGTTCGGGTGTGTATTCGGGTTGTATTTGGGTGTGTGTTCGGGTGTGTGTTCGGGTGTGTATTCGGGTTGTAGTCGGGTGTGTGTTAGGGTGTGTTCGCGTGTATATTCGGGTGTGTGTTCGGGTGTATATTCGGGTGTGTGTTCGGGTGTGTATTCGGGTTGTATTCGGGTGTGTGTTCGGGTGTGTGTTCGGGTTGTATTCGGGTGTGTGTTCGGGTGTGTGTTCGGTTGTGTGTTCGGGTGTGTGTTCGGGTGTGTATTCGGGTTGTATTCGGGTGTGTGTTCGGGTGTGTATTCGGGTGTGTGTTCGGGTGTGTTCGAGTGTGTATTCGGGTGTGTGTTCGGGTTTGTATTCGGGTGTGTGTTCGGGTGTGTATTAGGGTTGTATTCGGGTGTGTGTTCGGGTGTGTGTTCGGGTGTGTGTTCGGGTGGGTATTCGGGTTGTATTCGGGTGTGTGTTCGGGTGTGTATTCGGGTTGTATTCGGGTGTGTGTTCGGGAGTGTGTTCGGGTGTGTATTCGGGTTGTAGTCGGGTGTGTGTTCGGGTGTGTTCGGGTGTGTATTCGGGTGTGTGTTCGGGTGTGTATTCGTTTTGTATTCGGGTGTGTGTTCGGGTGTGTATTCGGGTTGTATTCGGGGGTGTGTTCGGGTGTGTGTTCGGGTGTGTGTTCGGGTGTATATTCGGGTGTGTGTTCGGGTGTGTATTCGGGTTGTAGTCGGGTGTGTGTTCGGGTGTGTATTCGGGTGTGTGTTCGCGTGTGTATTCGGGTTGTATTCGGGTGTGTGTTCGGGTGTGTGTTCGGGTTGTATTCGGGTGTCTGTTCGGGTGTGTATTCGGGTTGTATTCGGGGGTGTGTTCGGGTGTGTGTTCGGGTGTGTGTTCGGGTGTATATTTGGGTGTGTGTTCGGGTGTGTGTTCGGGTGTGTTTTCGGGTTGTAGTCGGGTGTGTGTTCGGGTGTGTTAGGGTGTGTATTCGGGTGTGTGTTCGGGTGTGTATTCGGGTTGTATTCGGGTGTGTGTTCGGGTGTGTGTTCGGGTTGTATTCGGGTGTGTGTTCGGGTGTGTGTTCGGGTGTGTTCGGGTGTGTCTTCGGGTGTGTATTCGGGTTGCATTCGGGTGTGTGTTCGGGTGTGTATTCGGGTGTGTGTTCGGGTGTGTGTTCGGGTGTGTATTCGGGTGTGTGTTCGGGTGTGTATTCGGGTTGTATTCGGGTGTGTGTTCGGGTGTGTGTTCGGGTGTGTGTTCTGGTGTGTGTTCGGGTATGTGTTCTGGTGTGTGTTCGGGTGTGTATTCGGGTGTGTGTTCGGATGTGTATTCGGGTTGCTTTCGGGTGTGTGTTCGGGTGTGTATTCGGGTGTGTTTTCGGCTCTCTATTCGGGTGTGTATTCGGGTTGTATTCGGGTGTGTGTTCGGGTGTGTGTTCGGGTGTGTATTCGGGTGTGTATTCGGGTGAGTGTTCGGGTTGTATTCGGGTGTGTGTTCGGGTGTGTTCGGGTGTGTGTTCTGTTGTGTGTTCGGGTGAGTATTCGCGTGTGTTCGGGTGTGTATTCGGGTGTGTGTTCGGGTGTGTATTCGGGTTGTATTCGGGTGTGTGTTCGGGTGTGTGTTCGGGTGTGTGTTCGGTTGTGTGTTCGGGTGTGTATTCGGGAGTGTGTTCGGGTGTGTGTTCGGGTGTGTATTCGGGTTGTATTCGGGTGTGTGTTCGGGTGTGTGTTCGGGTGTGTATTCGGGTTGTATTCGGGTGTGTGTTCGGGTGTGTGTTCGGGTGTGTATTCGGGTTGTAGTCGGGTGTGTGTTCGGGTGTGTATTCGGGTTGTATTCGGGTGTGTGTTCGGGTGTGTGTTCGGGTTGTATTCGGGTGTGTGTTCGGGTGTGTGTTCGGTTCTGTGTTCGGGTGTGTGTTCGGGTGTGTATTCGGGTTGTATTCGGGTGTGTGTTCGGGTGTGTATTCGGGTGTGTGTTCGGGTGTGTTCGAGTGTGTATTCGGGTGTGTGTTCGGGTTTGTATTCGGGTGTGTGTTCGGGTGTGTATTAGGGTTGTATTCGGGTGTGTGTTCGGGTGTGTGTTCGGGTGTGTGTTCGGGTGGGTATTCGGGTTGTATTCGGGTGTGTGTTCGGGTGTGTATTCGGGTTGTATTCGGGTGTGTGTTCGGGAGTGTGTTCGGGTGTGTATTCGGGTTGTAGTCGGGTGTGTGTTCGGGTGTGTTCGGGTGTGTATTCGGGTGTGTGTTCGGGTGTGTATTCGTTTTGTATTCGGGTGTGTGTTCGGGTGTGTATTCGGGTTGTATTCGGGGGTGTGTTCGGGTGTGTGTTCGGGTGTATATTCGGGTGTGTGTTCGGGTGTGTGTTCGGGTGTGTATTCGGGTTGTAGTCGGGTGTGTGTTCGGGTGTGTTCGGGTGTGTATTCGGGTGTGTGTTCGCGTGTGTATTCGGGTTGTATTCGGGTGTGTGTTCGGGTGTGTGTTCGGGTTGTATTCGGGTGTGTGTTCGGGTGTGTATTCGGGTTGTATTCGGGGGTGTGTTCGGGTGTGTGTTCGGGTGTGTGTTCGGGTGTATATTCGGGTGTGTGTTCGGGTGTGTGTTCGGGTGTGTTTTCGGGTTGTAGTCGGGTGTGTGTTCGGGTGTGTTCGGGTGTGTATTCGGGTGTGTGTTCGGGTGTGTATTCGGGTTGTATTCGGGTGTGTGTTCGGGTGTGTGTTCGGGTTGTATTTGGGTGTGTGTTCGGGTGTGTGTTCGGGTGAGTGTTCGGGTGTGTATTCGGGTTGTATTCGGGTATGTGTTCGGGTGTGTGTTCGGGTGTGTGTTCGGTTGTGTGTTCGGGTGAGTATTCGGGTGTGTTCGGGTGTGTATTCGGGTGTGTGTTCCAGTGTGTATTTGGGTTGTAGTCGGGTGTGGGTTCGGGTGTGTGTTCGGGTTGTATTCGGGTTGTATTCGGGTGTGTGTTCGGGTGTGTGTTCGGGTGTGTATTCGGGTGTGTATTCGGGTGAGTGTTCGGGTTGTATTCGGGTGTGTGTTCGGGTGTGTTCGGGTGTGTGTTCTGTTGTGTGTTCGGGTGAGTATTCGCGTGTGTTCGGGTGTGTATTCGGGTGTGTGTTCGGGTGTGTATTCGGGTTGTATTCGGGTGTGTGTTCGGGTGTGTGTTCGGGTGTGTGTTCGGTTGTGTGTTCGGGTGTGTATTCGGGAGTGTGTTCGGGTGTGTGTTCGGGTGTGTATTCGGGTTGTATTCGGGTGTGTGTTCGGGTGTGTGTTCGGGTGTGTATTCGGGTTGTAGTCGGGTGTGTGTTCGGGTGTGTTCGGGTGTATATTCGGGTGTGTGTTCGGGTGTATATTCGGGTGTGTGTTCGGGTGTGTATTCGGGTTGTATTCGGGTGTGTGTTCGGGTGTGTGTTCGGGTTGTATTCGGGTGTGTGTTCGGGTGTGTGTTCGGTTGTGTGTTCGGGTGAGTATTCGGGTGTGTTCGGGTGTGTATTCGGGTGTGTGTTCCAGTGTGTATTTGGGTTGTAGTCGGGTGTGTGTTCGGGTGTGTGTTCGGGTTGTATTCGGGTTGTATTCGGGTGTGTGTTCGGGTGTGTATTCGGGTTGTAGTCGGGTGTGTGTTCGGGTGTGTGTTCGGGTTGTATTCGGGTTGTGTTCGGGTGTGTATTCGGGTGTGTGTTCGGGTGTGTATTCGGGTGTGTTCGGGTGTGTATTCGGGTTGTATTCGTGTGTGTGTTCGGGTGTGTGTTCGGTTGTGTGTTCGGGTGTGTATTCGGGTGTGTGTTCGGGTGTGTATTCGGGTTGTATTCGGGTATGTGTTCGGGTGTGTGTTCGGGTGTGTATTCGTGTGTGTGTTCGGGTGTGTATTCGGGTTGTATTCGGGTGTGTGTTCGGGTGTGTGTTCGGGTTGTATTCGGGTGTGTGTTCGGGTGTGTGTTCGGGTTGTATTCGTGTGTGTGTTCGGGTGTGTATTCGGGTGTGTGTTCGGGTGTGTATTCGGGTGTGTGTTCGGGTGTGTATTCGGGTTGTATTCGGGTGTGTGTTCGGGTGTGTGTTCGGGTGTGTGTTCTGGTGTGCGTTCGGGTATGTGTTCTGGTGTGTGTTCGGGTGTGTATTCGGGTGTGTGTTCGGGTGTGTATTCGGGTTGCTTTCGGGTGTGTGTTCGGGTGTGTATTCGGGTGTGTTTTCGGCTCTCTATTCAGGTGTGTATTCGGGTTGTATTCGGGTGTGTGTTCGGGTGTGTGTTCGGGTGTGTATTCGGGTGTGTATTCGGGTGAGTGTTCGGGTTGTATTCGGGTGTGTGTTCGGGTGTGTTCGGGTGTGTGTTCGGTTGTGTGTTCGGGTGAGTATTCGCGTGTGTTCGGGTGTGTATTCGGGTGTGTGTTCGGGTGTGTATTCGGGTTGTATTCGGGTGTGTGTTCGGGTGTGTGTTCGGGTGTGTGTTCGGTTGTGTGTTCGGGTGTGTATTCGGGTGTGTGTTCGGGTGTGTGTTCGGGTGTGTATTCGGGTTGTATTTGGGTGTGTGTTCGGGTGTGTGTTCGGGTGTGTATTCGGGTTGTAGTCGGGTGTGTGTTAGGGTGTGTTCGCGTGTATATTCGGGTGTGTGTTCGGGTGTATATTCGGGTGTGTGTTCGGGTGTGTATTCGGGTTGTATTCGGGTGTGTGTTCGGGTGTGTGTTCGGGTTGTATTCGGGTGTGTGTTCGGGTGTGTGTTCGGTTGTGTGTTCGGGTGTGTGTTCGGGTGTGTATTCGGGTTGTATTCGGGTGTGTGTTCGGGTGTGTATTCGGGTGTGTGTTCGGGTGTGTTCGAGTGTGTATTCGGGTGTGTGTTCGGGTTTGTATTCGGGTGTGTGTTCGGGTGTGTATTAGGGTTGTATTCGGGTGTGTGTTCGGGTGTGTGTTCGGGTGTGTGTTCGGGTGTGTGTTCGGGTGGGTATTCGGGTTGTATTCGGGTGTGTGTTCGGGTGTGTATTCGGGTTGTATTCGGGTGTGTGTTCGGGAGTGTGTTCGGGTGTGTATTCGGGTTGTAGTCGGGTGTGTGTTCGGGTGTGTTCGGGTGTGTATTCGGGTGTGTGTTCGGGTGTGTATTCGTTTTGTATTCGGGTGTGTGTTCGGGTGTGTATTCGGGTTGTATTCGGGGGTGTGTTCGGGTGTGTGTTCGGGTGTGTGTTCGGGTGTATATTCGGGTGTGTGTTCGGGTGTGTATTCGGGTTGTAGTCGGGTGTGTGTTCGGGTGTGTATTCGGGTGTGTGTTCGCGTGTGTATTCGGGTTGTATTCGGGTGTGTGTTCGGGTGTGTGTTCGGGTTGTATTCGGGTGTCTGTTCGGGTGTGTATTCGGGTTGTATTCGGGGGTGTGTTCGGGTGTGTGTTCGGGTGTGTGTTCGGGTGTATATTTGGGTGTGTGTTCGGGTGTGTGTTCGGGTGTGTTTTCGGGTTGTAGTCGGGTGTGTGTTCGGGTGTGTTAGGGTGTGTATTCGGGTGTGTGTTCGGGTGTGTATTCGGGTTGTATTCGGGTGTGTGTTCGGGTGTGTGTTCGGGTTGTATTCGGGTGTGTGTTCGGGTGTGTGTTCGGGTGTGTTCGGGTGTGTCTTCGGGTGTGTATTCGGGTTGCATTCGGGTGTGTGTTCGGGTGTGTATTCGGGTGTGTGTTCGGGTGTGTGTTCGGGTGTGTATTCGGGTGTGTGTTCGGGTGTGTATTCGGGTTGTATTCGGGTGTGTGTTCGGGTGTGTGTTCGGGTGTGTGTTCTGGTGTGTGTTCGGGTATGTGTTCTGGTGTGTGTTCGGGTGTGTATTCGGGTGTGTGTTCGGATGTGTATTCGGGTTGCTTTCGGGTGTGTGTTCGGGTGTGTATTCGGGTGTGTTTTCGGCTCTCTATTCGGGTGTGTATTCGGGTTGTATTCGGGTGTGTGTTCGGGTGTGTGTTCGGGTGTGTATTCGGGTGTGTATTCGGGTGAGTGTTCGGGTTGTATTCGGGTGTGTGTTCGGGTGTGTTCGGGTGTGTGTTCTGTTGTGTGTTCGGGTGAGTATTCGCGTGTGTTCGGGTGTGTATTCGGGTGTGTGTTCGGGTGTGTATTCGGGTTGTATTCGGGTGTGTGTTCGGGTGTGTGTTCGGGTGTGTGTTCGGTTGTGTGTTCGGGTGTGTATTCGGGAGTGTGTTCGGGTGTGTGTTCGGGTGTGTATTCGGGTTGTATTCGGGTGTGTGTTCGGGTGTGTGTTCGGGTGTGTATTCGGGTTGTATTCGGGTGTGTGTTCGGGTGTGTGTTCGGGTGTGTATTCGGGTTGTAGTCGGGTGTGTGTTCGGGTGTGTATTCGGGTTGTATTCGGGTGTGTGTTCGGGTGTGTGTTCGGGTTGTATTCGGGTGTGTGTTCGGGTGTGTGTTCGGTTCTGTGTTCGGGTGTGTGTTCGGGTGTGTATTCGGGTTGTATTCGGGTGTGTGTTCGGGTGTGTATTCGGGTGTGTGTTCGGGTGTGTTCGAGTGTGTATTCGGGTGTGTGTTCGGGTTTGTATTCGGGTGTGTGTTCGGGTGTGTATTAGGGTTGTATTCGGGTGTGTGTTCGGGTGTGTGTTCGGGTGTGTGTTCGGGTGGGTATTCGGGTTGTATTCGGGTGTGTGTTCGGGTGTGTATTCGGGTTGTATTCGGGTGTGTGTTCGGGAGTGTGTTCGGGTGTGTATTCGGGTTGTAGTCGGGTGTGTGTTCGGGTGTGTTCGGGTGTGTATTCGGGTGTGTGTTCGGGTGTGTATTCGTTTTGTATTCGGGTGTGTGTTCGGGTGTGTATTCGGGTTGTATTCGGGGGTGTGTTCGGGTGTGTGTTCGGGTGTATATTCGGGTGTGTGTTCGGGTGTGTGTTCGGGTGTGTATTCGGGTTGTAGTCGGGTGTGTGTTCGGGTGTGTTCGGGTGTGTATTCGGGTGTGTGTTCGCGTGTGTATTCGGGTTGTATTCGGGTGTGTGTTCGGGTGTGTGTTCGGGTTGTATTCGGGTGTGTGTTCGGGTGTGTATTCGGGTTGTATTCGGGGGTGTGTTCGGGTGTGTGTTCGGGTGTGTGTTCGGGTGTATATTCGGGTGTGTGTTCGGGTGTGTGTTCG
Source organism: Cryptocephalus primarius (assembly GCA_963576515.1). Classification (NCBI taxonomy): domain Eukaryota; kingdom Metazoa; phylum Arthropoda; class Insecta; order Coleoptera; family Chrysomelidae; genus Cryptocephalus; species Cryptocephalus primarius. The sequence continues at coordinate 7,892,265 of OY754951.1, read as the reverse complement.
GGTGTGTTTTCGGGTTGTAGTCGGGTGTGTGTTCGGGTGTGTTCGGGTGTGTATTCGGGTGTGTGTTCGGGTGTGTATTCGGGTTGTATTCGGGTGTGTGTTCGGGTGTGTGTTCGGGTTGTATTTGGGTGTGTGTTCGGGTGTGTGTTCGGGTGAGTGTTCGGGTGTGTATTCGGGTTGTATTCGGGTATGTGTTCGGGTGTGTGTTCGGGTGTGTGTTCGGTTGTGTGTTCGGGTGAGTATTCGGGTGTGTTCGGGTGTGTATTCGGGTGTGTGTTCCAGTGTGTATTTGGGTTGTAGTCGGGTGTGGGTTCGGGTGTGTGTTCGGGTTGTATTCGGGTTGTATTCGGGTGTGTGTTCGGGTGTGTGTTCGGGTGTGTATTCGGGTGTGTATTCGGGTGAGTGTTCGGGTTGTATTCGGGTGTGTGTTCGGGTGTGTTCGGGTGTGTGTTCTGTTGTGTGTTCGGGTGAGTATTCGCGTGTGTTCGGGTGTGTATTCGGGTGTGTGTTCGGGTGTGTATTCGGGTTGTATTCGGGTGTGTGTTCGGGTGTGTGTTCGGGTGTGTGTTCGGTTGTGTGTTCGGGTGTGTATTCGGGAGTGTGTTCGGGTGTGTGTTCGGGTGTGTATTCGGGTTGTATTCGGGTGTGTGTTCGGGTGTGTGTTCGGGTGTGTATTCGGGTTGTAGTCGGGTGTGTGTTCGGGTGTGTTCGGGTGTATATTCGGGTGTGTGTTCGGGTGTATATTCGGGTGTGTGTTCGGGTGTGTATTCGGGTTGTATTCGGGTGTGTGTTCGGGTGTGTGTTCGGGTTGTATTCGGGTGTGTGTTCGGGTGTGTGTTCGGTTCTGTGTTCGGGTGTGTGTTCGGGTGTGTATTTGGGTTGTATTCGGGTGTGTGTTCGGGTGTGTATTCGGGTGTGTGTTCGGGTGTGTTCGAGTGTGTATTCGGGTGTGTGTTCGGGTTTGTATTCGGGTGTGTGTTCGGGTGTGTATTAGGGTTGTATTCGGGTGTGTGTTCGGGTGTGTGTTCGGGTGTGTGTTCGGGTGTGTGTTCGGGTGGGTATTCGGGTTGTATTCGGGTGTGTGTTCGGGTGTGTATTCGGGTTGTATTCGGGTGTGTGTTCGGGAGTGTGTTCGGGTGTGTATTCGGGTTGTAGTCGGGTGTGTGTTCGGATGTGTTCGGGTGTGTATTCGGGTGTGTGTTCGGGTGTGTATTCGTTTTGTATTCGGGTGTGTGTTCGGGTGTGTATTCGGGTTGTATTCGGGGGTGTGTTCGGGTGTGTGTTCGGGTGTATATTCGGGTGTGTGTTCGGGTGGGTGTTCGGGTGTGTATTCGGGTTGTAGTCGGGTGTGTGTTCGGGTGTGTTCGGGTGTGTATTCGGGTGTGAGTTCGCGTGTGTATTCGGGTTGTATTCGGGTGTGTGTTCGGGTGTGTGTTCGGGTTGTATTCGGGTGTGTGTTCGGGTGTGTATTCGGGTTGTATTCGGGGGTGTGTTCGGGTGTGTGTTCGGGTGTGTTTTCGGGTGTATATTCGGGTGTGTGTTCGGGTGTGTGTTCGGGTGTGTTTTCGGGTTGTAGTCGGGTGTGTGTTCGGGTGTGTTCGGGTGTGTATTCGGGTGTGTGTTCGGGTGTGTATTCGGGTTGTATTCGGGTGTGTGTTCGGGTGTGTGTTCGGGTTGTATTCGGGTGTGTGTTCGGGTGTGTGTTCGGGTGAGTGTTCGGGTGTGTATTCGGGTTGTATTCGGGTATGTGTTCGGGTGTGTGTTCGGGTGTGTGTTCGGTTGTGTGTTCGGGTGAGTATTCGGGTGTGTTCGGGTGTGTATTCGGGTGTGTGTTCCAGTGTGTATTTGGGTTGTAGTCGGGTGTGTGTTCGGGTGTGTGTTCGGGTTGTATTCGGGTTGTATTCGGGTGTGTGTTCGGGTGTGTATTCGGGTTGTATTCGGGTGTGTGTTCGGGTGTGTGTTCGGGTGTGTGTTCGGTTGTGTGTTCGGGTGTGTATTCGGGTGTGTGTTCGGGTGTGTATTCGGGTTGTATTCGGGTGTGTGTTCGGGTGTGTGTTCGGGTGTGTGTTCGGTTGTGTGTTCGGGTGTGTATTCGGGTTGTATTCGGGTGTGTGTTCGGGTGTGTGTTCGGGTGTGTATTCGGGTTGTAGTCGGGTGTGTGTTCGGGTGTGTATTCGGGTGTGTGTTCGGGTGTGTATTCGGGTTGTATTCGGGTGTGTGTTCGGAAGTGTGTTCGGGTTGTTTTCGGGTGTGTGTTCGGGTGTGTGTTCGGGTGTGTATTCGGGTGTGTGTTCTGGTGTGTATTCAGGTGTGTGTTCGGGTGTGTATTCGGGTTGTAGTCGGGTGTGTGTTCGGGTGTGTATTCGGGTGTGTGTTCGGGTGTGTATTCGGGTTGTATTCGGGTGTGTGTTCGGAAGTGTGTTCGGGTTGTATTCGGGTGTGTGTTCGGGTGTGTGTTCGGGTGTGTATTCGGGTGTGTGTTCGGGTGTGTATTCGGGTGTGTGTTCGGGAGTGTATTCGGGTTGTATTCGGGTTGTATTCGGGTTGTATTCGGGTGTGTGTTCGGGTGTGTATTCGGGTTGTATTCGGGTGTGTGTTCGGTTGTGTTTTCGGGTGTGTATTCGGGTGTGTGTTCGGGTGTGTATTCGGGTTGTATTCGGGTATGTGTTCGGTTGTGTTTTCGGGTGTGTATTCGGGTGTGTGTTCGGGTGTGTATTCGGGTTGTATTCGGGTATGTGTTCGGGTGTGTGTTCGGGTGTGTATTCGGGTGTGTGTTCGGGTGTGTATTCGGGTTGTATTCGGGTGTGTGTTCGGTTGTGTTTTCGGGTGTGTATTCGGGTGTGTGTTCGGGTGTGTATTCGGGTTGTATTCGGGTATGTGTTCGGGTGTGTGTTCGGGTGTGTATTCGGGTGTGTGTTCGGGTGTGTATTCGGGTTGTATTCGGGTGTGTGTTCGGGTGTGTGTTCGGGTTGTATTCGGGTGTGTGTTCGGGTGTGTGTTCGGGTGTGTATTCGGGTGTGTGTTCGGGTGTGTATTCGGGTGTGTGTTCGGGTGTGTATTCGGGTTGTATTCGGGTGTGTGTTCGGGTGTGTGTTCGGGTGTGTGTTCTGGTGTGTGTTCGGGTATGTGTTCTGGTGTGTGTTCGGGTGTGTATTCGGGTGTGTGTTCGGGTGTGTATTCGGGTTGCTTTCGGGTGTGTGTTCGGGTGTGTATTCGGGTGTGTTTTCGGCTCTCTATTCGGGTGTGTTTTCGGGTTGTATTCGGGTGTGTGTTCGGGTGTGTGTTCGGGTGTGTGTTCGGGTGTGTATTCGGGTTGTATTCGGGGGTGTGTTCGGGTGTGTTCGGGTGTGTGTTCGGGTGTATATTTGGGTGTGTGTTCGGGTGTGTGTTCGGGTGTGTTTTCGGGTTGTAGTCGGGTGTGTGTTCGGGTGTGTTCGGGTGTGTATTCGGGTGTGTGTTCGGGTGTATTCGGGTTGTATTCGGGTGTGTGTTCGGGTGTGTGTTCGGGTTGTATTCGGGTGTGTGTTCGGGTGTGTGTTCGGGTGTGTTCGGGTGTGTCTTCGGGTGTGTATTCGGGTTGCATTCGGGTGTGTATTCGGGTGTGTGTTCGGGTGTGTGTTCGGGTGTGTATTCGGGTGTGTGTTCGGGTGTGTATTCGGGTTGAATTCGGGTGTGTGTTCGGGTGTGTGTTCGGGTGTGTGTTCTGGTGTGTGTTCGGGTATGTGTTCTGGTGTGTGTTCGGGTGTGTATTCGGGTGTGTGTTCGGGTGTGTATTCGGGTTGCTTTCGGGTGTGTGTTCGGGTGTGTATTCGGGTGTGTTTTCGGCTCTCTATTCGGGTGTGTATTCGGGTTGTATTCGGGTGTGTGTTCGGGTGTGTGTTCGGGTGTGTATTCGGGTGTGTATTCGGGTGAGTGTTCGGGTTGTATTCGGGTGTGTGTTCGGGTGTGTTCGGGTGTGTGTTCTGTTGTGTGTTCGGGTGAGTATTCGCGTGTGTTCGGGTGTGTATTCGGGTGTGTGTTCGGGTGTGTATTCGGGTTGTATTCGGGTGTGTGTTCGGGTGTGTATTCGGGTGTGTGTTCGGGTGTGTGTTCGGGTGTGTATTCGGGTTGTATTCGGGTGTGTGTTCGGGTGTGTGTTCGGGTGTGTATTCGGGTTGTAGTCGGGTGTGTGTTCGGGTGTGTTCGGGAGTATATTCGGGTGTGTGTTCGGGTGTATATTCGGGTGTGTGTTCGGGTGTGTATTCGGGTTGTATTCGGGTGTGTGTTCGGGTGTGTGTTCGGGTTGTATTCGGGTGTGTGTTCGGGTGTGTGTTCGGTTCTGTGTTCGGGTGTGTGTTCGGGTGTGTATTCGGGTTGTATTCGGGTGTGTGTTCGGGTGTGTATTCGGGTGTGTGTTCGGGTGTGTTCGAGTGTGTATTCGGGTGTGTGTTCGGGTTTGTATTCGGGTGTGTGTTCGGGTGTGTATTAGGGTTGTATTCGGGTGTGTGTTCGGGTGTGTGTTCGGGTGTGTGTTCGGGTGTGTGTTCGGGTGGGTATTCGGGTTGTATTCGGGTGTGTGTTCGGGTGTGTATTCGGGTTGTATTCGGGTGTGTGTTCGGGAGTGTGTTCGGGTGTGTATTCGGGTTGTAGTCGGGTGTGTGTTCGGGTGTGTTCGGGTGTGTATTCGGGTGTGTGTTCGGGTGTGTATTCGTTTTGTATTCGGGTGTGTGTTCGGGTGTGTATTCGGGTTGTATTCGGGGGTGTGTTCGGGTGTGTGTTCGGGTGTATATTCGGGTGTGTGTTCGGGTGTGTGTTCGGGTGTGTATTCGGGTTGTAGTCGGGTGTGTGTTCGGGTGTGTTCGGGTGTGTATTCGGGTGTGTGTTCGCGTGTGTATTCGGGTTGTATTCGGGTGAGTGTTCGGGTGTGTGTTCGGGTTGGTGTGTGTTCGGGTGTGTGTTCGGGTGTGTATTCGGGTTGTATTCGGGTGTGTGTTCGGGTGTGTGTTCGGTTGTGTGTTCGGGTGAGTATTCGGGTGTGTTCGGGTGTGTATTCGGGTGTGTGTTCCAGTGTGTATTTGGGTTGTAGTCGGGTGTGTGTTCGGGTGTGTGTTCGGGTTGTATTCGGGTTGTATTCGGGTGTGTGTTCGGGTGTGTATTCGGGTTGTATTCGGGTGTGTGTTCGGGTGTGTGTTCGGGTGTGTGTTCGGTTGTGTGTTCGGGTGTGTATTCGGGTGTGTGTTCGGGTGTGTATTCGGGTTGTATTCGGGTGTGTGTTCGGGTGTGTGTTCGGGTGTGTATTCGGGTTGTAGTCGGGTGTGTGTTCGGGTGTGTATTCGGGTGTGTGTTCGGGTGTGTATTCGGGTTGTATTCGGGTGTGTGTTCGGAAGTGTGTTCGGGTTGTATTCGGGTGTGTGTTCGGGTGTGTGTTCGGGTGTGTATTCGGGTGTGTGTTCGGGTGTGTATTCGGGTGTGTGTTCGGGTGTGTATTCGGGTTGTAGTCGGGTGTGTGTTCGGGTGTGTATTCGGGTGTGTGTTCGGGTGTGTATTCGGGTTGTATTCGGGTGTGTGTTCGGGTGTGTGTTCGGGTGTGTGTTCGGTTGTGTGTTCGGGTGTGTATTCGGGTGTGTGTTCGGGTGTGTATTCGGGTTGTATTCGGGTGTGTGTTCGGGTGTGTGTTCGGGTGTGTGTTCGGTTGTGTGTTCGGGTGTGTATTCGGGTTGTATTCGGGTGTGTGTTCGGGTGTGTGTTCGGGTGTGTATTCGGGTTGTAGTCGGGTGTGTGTTCGGGTGTGTATTCGGGTGTGTGTTCGGGTGTGTATTCGGGTTGTATTCGGGTGTGTGTTCGGAAGTGTGTTCGTATTGTATTCGGGTGTGTGTTCGGGTGTGTGTTCGGGTGTGTATTCGGGTGTGTGTTCGGGTGTGTATTCGGGTGTGTGTTCGGGTGTGTATTCGGGTTGTAGTCGGGTGTGTGTTCGGGTGTGTATTCGGGTGTGTGTTCGGGTGTGTATTCGGGTTGTATTCGGGTGTGTGTTCGGAAGTGTGTTCGGGTTGTATTCGGGTGTGTGTTCGGGTGTGTGTTCGGGTGTGTATTCGGGTGTGTGTTCGGGTGTGTATTCGGGTGTGTGTTCGGGAGTGTATTCGGGTTGTATTCGGGTTGTAGTCTGGTCTGTGTTCGGGTGTGTTCTGGTGTGTATTCGGGTGTGTGTTCGGGTGTGTATTCGGGTTGTATTCGGGTGTGTGTTCGGGTGTGTGTTCGGGTGTGTATTCGGGTGTGTGTTCGGGTGTGTATTCGGGTTGTATTCGGGTGTGTGTTCGGGTGTGTTTTCGGGTGTGTATTCGGGTTGTATTCGGGTGTGTGTTCCTGTGTGTATTCGGGTTGTATACGAGTGTGTGTTCGGGAGTGTGTTCGGGTGTGTATTCGGGTTGTAGTCGGGTGTGTGTTCGGGTGTGTATTCGGGTTGTAGTCGGGTGTGTGTTCGGGTGTGTGTTCGGGTTGTATTCGGGTTGTATTCGGGTGTGTGTTCGGGTGTGTATTCGGGTGTGTGTTCGGGTGTGTATTCGGGTGTGTTCGGGTGTGTATTCGGGTTGTATTCGGGTGTGTGTTCGGTTGTGTTTTCGGGTGTGTATTCGGGTGTGTGTTCGGGTGTGTATTCGGGTTGTATTCGGGTGTGTGTTCGGGTGTGTGTTCGGGTTGTATTCGGGTGTGTGTTCGGGTGTGTGTTCGGGTTGTATTCGTGTGTGTGTTCGGGTGTGTATTCGGGTGTGTGTTCGGGTGTGTATTCGGGTTGTATTCGGGTGTGTGTTCGGAAGTGTGTTCGGGTTGTATTCGGGTGTGTGTTCGGGTGTGTGTTCGGGTGTGTATTCGCGTGTGTGTTCGGGTGTGTATTCGGGTGTGTGTTCGGGAGTGTATTCGGGTTGTATTCGGGTTGTAGTCGGGTCTGTGTTCGGGTGTGTTCTGGTGTGTATTCGGGTGTGTGTTCGGGTGTGTATTCGGGTTGTATTCGGGTGTGTGTTCGGGTGTGTGTTCGGGTGTGTATTCGGGTGTGTGTTCGGGTGTGTATTCGGGTTGTATTCGGGTGTGTGTTCGGGTGTGTTTTCGGGTGTGTATTCGGGTTGTATTCGGGTGTGTGTTCCTGTGTGTATTCGGGTTGTATACGAGTGTGTGTTCGGGAGTGTGTTCGGGTGTGTATTCGGGTTGTAGTCGGGTGTGTGTTCGGGTGTGTATTCGGGTTGTAGTCGGGTGTGTGTTCGGGTGTGTGTTCGGGTTGTATTCGGGTTGTATTCGGGTGTGTGTTCGGGTGTGTATTCGGGTGTGTGTTCGGGTGTGTATTCGGGTGTGTTCGGGTGTGTATTCGGGTTGTATTCGGGTGTGTGTTCGGTTGTGTTTTCGGGTGTGTATTCGGGTGTGTGTTCGGGTGTGTATTCGGGTTGTATTCGGGTGTGTGTTCGGGTGTGTGTTCGGGTTGTATTCGGGTGTGTGTTCGGGTGTGTGTTCGGGTTGTATTCGTGTGTGTGTTCGGGTGTGTATTCGGGTGTGTGTTCGGGTGTGTATTCGGGTGTGTGTTCGGGTGTGTATTCGGGTGTGTGTTCGGGTGTGTATTCGGGTTGTATTCGGGTGTGTGTTCGGGTGTGTGTTCGGGTGTGTGTTCTGGTGTGTGTTCGGGTATGTGTTCTGGTGTGTGTTCGGGTGTGTCTTCGGGTGTGTGTTCGGGTGTGTATTCGGGTTGCTTTCGGGTGTGTGTTCGGGTGTGTATTCGGGTGTGTGTTCGGGTGTGTATTCGGGTGTGTTCGGGTGTGTATTCGGGTTGTATTCGGGTGTGTGTTCGGTTGTGTTTTCGGGTGTGTATTCGGGTGTGTGTTCGGGTGTGTATTCGGGTTGTATTCGGGTATGTGTTCGGGTGTGTGTTCGGGTGTGTATTCGGGTGTGTGTTCGGGTGTGTATTCGGGTTGTATTCGGGTGTGTGTTCGGGTGTGTGTTCGGGTTGTATTCGGGTGTGTGTTCGGGTGTGTGTTCGGGTTGTATTAGTGTGTGTGTTCGGGTGTGTATTCGGGTGTGTGTTCGGGTGTGTATTCGGGTGTGTGTTCGGGTGTGTATTCGGGTTGTATTCGGGTGTGTGTTCGGGTGTGTGTTCGGGTGTGTGTTCTGGTGTGTGTTCGGGTATGTGTTCTGGTGTGTGTTCGGGTGTGTCTTCGGGTGTGTGTTCGGGTGTGTATTCGGGTTGCTTTCGGGTGTGTGTTCGGGTGTGTATTCGGGTGTGTTTTCGGCTCTCTATTCGGGTGTGTATTCGGGTTGTATTCGGGTGTGTGTTCGGGTGTGTGTTCGGGTGTGTATTCGGGTGTGTATTCGGGTGAGTGTTCGGGTTGTATTCGGGTGTGTGTTCGGGTGTGTGTTCGGTTGTGTGTTCGGGTGAGTATTCGCGTGTGTTCGGGTGTGTGTTCGGGTGTGTATTCGGGTTGTATTCGGGTGTGTGTTCGGGTGTGTGTTCGGGTGTGTGTTCGGTTGTGTGTTCGGGTGTGTATTCGGGTGTGTGTTCGGGTGTGTGTTCGGGTGTGTATTCGAGTTGTATTCGGGTGTGTGTTCGGGTGTGTATTCGGGTTGTAGTCGGGTGCGTGTTCGGGTGTGTTCGGGTGTATATTCGGGTGTGTGTTTGGGTGTATATTCGGGTGTGTGTTCGGGTGTGTGTTCGGGTTGTATTCGGGTGTGTGTTCGGGTGTGTGTTCGGTTGTGTGTTCGGGTGTGTGTTCGGGTGTGTATTCGGGTTGTATTCGGGTGTGTGTTCGGGTGTGTATTCGGGTGTGTGTTCGGGTGTGTTCGAGTGTGTATTCGGGTGTGTGTTCAGGTTTGTATTCGGGTGTGTGTTCGGGTGTGTATTAGGGTTGTATTCGGGTGTGTGTTCGGGTGTGTGTTCGGGTGTGTCTTCGGGTGTGTATTCGGGTTGTATTCGGGTGTGTGTTCGGGTGTGTATTCGGGTTGTATTCGGGTGTGTGTTCGGGAGTGTGTTCGGGTGTGTATTCGGGTTGTAGTCGGGTGTGTGTTCGGGTGTGTTCGGGTGTGTATTCGGGTGTGTGTTCGGGTGTGTATTCGTTTTGTACTCGGGTGTGTGTTCGGGTGTGTATTCGGGTTGTATTCGGGGGTGTGTTCGGGTGTGTGTTCGGGTGTGTGTTCGGGTGTGTGTTCGGGTGTGTGTTCGGGTGTGTGTTCGGGTGTGTGTTCGGGTGTGTATTCGGGTTGTAGTCGGGTGTGTGTTCGGGTGTGTTCGGGTGTGTATTCGGGTGTGTGTTCGGGTGTGTATTCGGGTTGTATTCGGGTGTGTGTTCGGGTGTGTGTTCGGGTTGTATTCGGGTGTGTGTTTGGGTGTGTGTTCGGGTTGTATTCGGGTGTGTGTTCGGGTGTGTTTTCGGGTGTGTTTTCGGCTCTCTATTCGGGTGTGTATTCGGGTTGTATTCGGGTGTGTATTCGGGTGTGTATTCGGGTGAGGGTTCGGGTTGTATTCGGGTGTGTGTTCGGGTGTGTGTTCGGTTGTGTGTTCGGGTGAGTATTCGCGTGTGTTTGGGTGTGTGTTCGGGTGTGTATTCGGGTTGTATTCGGGTGTGTGTTCGGGTGTGTGTTCGGGTGAGTGTTCGGGTGTGTATTCGGGTTGTATTCGGGTATGTGTTCGGGTGTGTGTTCGGGTGTGTGTTCGGTTGTGTGTTCGGGTGAGTATTCGGGTGTGTTCGGGTGTGTATTCGTTTGTGTGTTCGGGTGTGTATTCGGGTTGTCGTCGGGTGTGTGTTCGGGTGTGTTCGGGTGTGTGTTCGGGTGTGTGTTCGGGTGTATATTCGGGTGTGTGTTCGGGTGTGTGTTCGGGTGTGTTTTCGGGTTGTAGTCGGGTGTGTGTTCGGGTGTGTTCGGGTGTGTATTCGGGTGTGTGTTCGGGTGTATATTCGGGTTGTATTCGGGTGTGTGTTCGGGTGTGTGTTCGGGTGTGTGTTCGGGTGGGTGTTCGGGTGTGTATTCGGGTTGTAGTCGGGTGTGTGTTCGGGTGTGTTCGGGTGTGTATTCGGGTGTGAGTTCGCGTGTGTATTCGGGTTGTATTCGGGTGTGTGTTCGGGTGTGTGTTCGGGTTGTATTCGGGTGTGTGTTCGGGTGTGTATTCGGGTTGTATTCGGGGGTGTGTTCGGGTGTGTGTTCGGGTGTGTTTTCGGGTGTATATTCGGGTGTGTGTTCGGGTGTGTGTTCGGGTGTGTTTTCGGGTTGTAGTCGGGTGTGTGTTCGGGTGTGTTCGGGTGTGTATTCGGGTGTGTGTTCGGGTGTGTATTCGGGTTGTATTCGGGTGTGTGTTCGGGTGTGTGTTCGGGTTGTATTCGGGTGTGTGTTCGGGTGTGTGTTCGGGTGAGTGTTCGGGTGTGTATTCGGGTTGTATTCGGGTATGTGTTCGGGTGTGTGTTCGGGTGTGTGTTCGGTTGTGTGTTCGGGTGAGTATTCGGGTGTGTTCGGGTGTGTATTCGGGTGTGTGTTCCAGTGTGTATTTGGGTTGTAGTCGGGTGTGTGTTCGGGTGTGTGTTCGGGTTGTATTCGGGTTGTATTCGGGTGTGTGTTCGGGTGTGTATTCGGGTTGTATTCGGGTGTGTGTTCGGGTGTGTGTTCGGGTGTGTGTTCGGTTGTGTGTTCGGGTGTGTATTCGGGTGTGTGTTCGGGTGTGTATTCGGGTTGTATTCGGGTGTGTGTTCGGGTGTGTGTTCGGGTGTGTGTTCGGTTGTGTGTTCGGGTGTGTATTCGGGTTGTATTCGGGTGTGTGTTCGGGTGTGTGTTCGGGTGTGTATTCGGGTTGTAGTCGGGTGTGTGTTCGGGTGTGTATTCGGGTGTGTGTTCGGGTGTGTATTCGGGTTGTATTCGGGTGTGTGTTCGGAAGTGTGTTCGGGTTGTTTTCGGGTGTGTGTTCGGGTGTGTGTTCGGGTGTGTATTCGGGTGTGTGTTCTGGTGTGTATTCAGGTGTGTGTTCGGGTGTGTATTCGGGTTGTAGTCGGGTGTGTGTTCGGGTGTGTATTCGGGTGTGTGTTCGGGTGTGTATTCGGGTTGTATTCGGGTGTGTGTTCGGAAGTGTGTTCGGGTTGTATTCGGGTGTGTGTTCGGGTGTGTGTTCGGGTGTGTATTCGGGTGTGTGTTCGGGTGTGTATTCGGGTGTGTGTTCGGGAGTGTATTCGGGTTGTATTCGGGTTGTATTCGGGTTGTATTCGGGTGTGTGTTCGGGTGTGTATTCGGGTTGTATTCGGGTGTGTGTTCGGTTGTGTTTTCGGGTGTGTATTCGGGTGTGTGTTCGGGTGTGTATTCGGGTTGTATTCGGGTATGTGTTCGGTTGTGTTTTCGGGTGTGTATTCGGGTGTGTGTTCGGGTGTGTATTCGGGTTGTATTCGGGTATGTGTTCGGGTGTGTGTTCGGGTGTGTATTCGGGTGTGTGTTCGGGTGTGTATTCGGGTTGTATTCGGGTGTGTGTTCGGTTGTGTTTTCGGGTGTGTATTCGGGTGTGTGTTCGGGTGTGTATTCGGGTTGTATTCGGGTATGTGTTCGGGTGTGTGTTCGGGTGTGTATTCGGGTGTGTGTTCGGGTGTGTATTCGGGTTGTATTCGGGTGTGTGTTCGGGTGTGTGTTCGGGTTGTATTCGGGTGTGTGTTCGGGTGTGTGTTCGGGTGTGTATTCGGGTGTGTGTTCGGGTGTGTATTCGGGTGTGTGTTCGGGTGTGTATTCGGGTTGTATTCGGGTGTGTGTTCGGGTGTGTGTTCGGGTGTGTGTTCTGGTGTGTGTTCGGGTATGTGTTCTGGTGTGTGTTCGGGTGTGTATTCGGGTGTGTGTTCGGGTGTGTATTCGGGTTGCTTTCGGGTGTGTGTTCGGGTGTGTATTCGGGTGTGTTTTCGGCTCTCTATTCGGGTGTGTTTTCGGGTTGTATTCGGGTGTGTGTTCGGGTGTGTGTTCGGGTGTGTGTTCGGGTGTGTATTCGGGTTGTATTCGGGGGTGTGTTCGGGTGTGTTCGGGTGTGTGTTCGGGTGTATATTTGGGTGTGTGTTCGGGTGTGTGTTCGGGTGTGTTTTCGGGTTGTAGTCGGGTGTGTGTTCGGGTGTGTTCGGGTGTGTATTCGGGTGTGTGTTCGGGTGTATTCGGGTTGTATTCGGGTGTGTGTTCGGGTGTGTGTTCGGGTTGTATTCGGGTGTGTGTTCGGGTGTGTGTTCGGGTGTGTTCGGGTGTGTCTTCGGGTGTGTATTCGGGTTGCATTCGGGTGTGTATTCGGGTGTGTGTTCGGGTGTGTGTTCGGGTGTGTATTCGGGTGTGTGTTCGGGTGTGTATTCGGGTTGAATTCGGGTGTGTGTTCGGGTGTGTGTTCGGGTGTGTGTTCTGGTGTGTGTTCGGGTATGTGTTCTGGTGTGTGTTCGGGTGTGTATTCGGGTGTGTGTTCGGGTGTGTATTCGGGTTGCTTTCGGGTGTGTGTTCGGGTGTGTATTCGGGTGTGTTTTCGGCTCTCTATTCGGGTGTGTATTCGGGTTGTATTCGGGTGTGTGTTCGGGTGTGTGTTCGGGTGTGTATTCGGGTGTGTATTCGGGTGAGTGTTCGGGTTGTATTCGGGTGTGTGTTCGGGTGTGTTCGGGTGTGTGTTCTGTTGTGTGTTCGGGTGAGTATTCGCGTGTGTTCGGGTGTGTATTCGGGTGTGTGTTCGGGTGTGTATTCGGGTTGTATTCGGGTGTGTGTTCGGGTGTGTATTCGGGTGTGTGTTCGGGTGTGTGTTCGGGTGTGTATTCGGGTTGTATTCGGGTGTGTGTTCGGGTGTGTGTTCGGGTGTGTATTCGGGTTGTAGTCGGGTGTGTGTTCGGGTGTGTTCGGGAGTATATTCGGGTGTGTGTTCGGGTGTATATTCGGGTGTGTGTTCGGGTGTGTATTCGGGTTGTATTCGGGTGTGTGTTCGGGTGTGTGTTCGGGTTGTATTCGGGTGTGTGTTCGGGTGTGTGTTCGGTTCTGTGTTCGGGTGTGTGTTCGGGTGTGTATTCGGGTTGTATTCGGGTGTGTGTTCGGGTGTGTATTCGGGTGTGTGTTCGGGTGTGTTCGAGTGTGTATTCGGGTGTGTGTTCGGGTTTGTATTCGGGTGTGTGTTCGGGTGTGTATTAGGGTTGTATTCGGGTGTGTGTTCGGGTGTGTGTTCGGGTGTGTGTTCGGGTGTGTGTTCGGGTGGGTATTCGGGTTGTATTCGGGTGTGTGTTCGGGTGTGTATTCGGGTTGTATTCGGGTGTGTGTTCGGGAGTGTGTTCGGGTGTGTATTCGGGTTGTAGTCGGGTGTGTGTTCGGGTGTGTTCGGGTGTGTATTCGGGTGTGTGTTCGGGTGTGTATTCGTTTTGTATTCGGGTGTGTGTTCGGGTGTGTATTCGGGTTGTATTCGGGGGTGTGTTCGGGTGTGTGTTCGGGTGTATATTCGGGTGTGTGTTCGGGTGTGTGTTCGGGTGTGTATTCGGGTTGTAGTCGGGTGTGTGTTCGGGTGTGTTCGGGTGTGTATTCGGGTGTGTGTTCGCGTGTGTATTCGGGTTGTATTCGGGTGAGTGTTCGGGTGTGTGTTCGGGTTGGTGTGTGTTCGGGTGTGTGTTCGGGTGTGTATTCGGGTTGTATTCGGGTGTGTGTTCGGGTGTGTGTTCGGTTGTGTGTTCGGGTGAGTATTCGGGTGTGTTCGGGTGTGTATTCGGGTGTGTGTTCCAGTGTGTATTTGGGTTGTAGTCGGGTGTGTGTTCGGGTGTGTGTTCGGGTTGTATTCGGGTTGTATTCGGGTGTGTGTTCGGGTGTGTATTCGGGTTGTATTCGGGTGTGTGTTCGGGTGTGTGTTCGGGTGTGTGTTCGGTTGTGTGTTCGGGTGTGTATTCGGGTGTGTGTTCGGGTGTGTATTCGGGTTGTATTCGGGTGTGTGTTCGGGTGTGTGTTCGGGTGTGTATTCGGGTTGTAGTCGGGTGTGTGTTCGGGTGTGTATTCGGGTGTGTGTTCGGGTGTGTATTCGGGTTGTATTCGGGTGTGTGTTCGGAAGTGTGTTCGGGTTGTATTCGGGTGTGTGTTCGGGTGTGTGTTCGGGTGTGTATTCGGGTGTGTGTTCGGGTGTGTATTCGGGTGTGTGTTCGGGTGTGTATTCGGGTTGTAGTCGGGTGTGTGTTCGGGTGTGTATTCGGGTGTGTGTTCGGGTGTGTATTCGGGTTGTATTCGGGTGTGTGTTCGGGTGTGTGTTCGGGTGTGTGTTCGGTTGTGTGTTCGGGTGTGTATTCGGGTGTGTGTTCGGGTGTGTATTCGGGTTGTATTCGGGTGTGTGTTCGGGTGTGTGTTCGGGTGTGTGTTCGGTTGTGTGTTCGGGTGTGTATTCGGGTTGTATTCGGGTGTGTGTTCGGGTGTGTGTTCGGGTGTGTATTCGGGTTGTAGTCGGGTGTGTGTTCGGGTGTGTATTCGGGTGTGTGTTCGGGTGTGTATTCGGGTTGTATTCGGGTGTGTGTTCGGAAGTGTGTTCGTATTGTATTCGGGTGTGTGTTCGGGTGTGTGTTCGGGTGTGTATTCGGGTGTGTGTTCGGGTGTGTATTCGGGTGTGTGTTCGGGTGTGTATTCGGGTTGTAGTCGGGTGTGTGTTCGGGTGTGTATTCGGGTGTGTGTTCGGGTGTGTATTCGGGTTGTATTCGGGTGTGTGTTCGGAAGTGTGTTCGGGTTGTATTCGGGTGTGTGTTCGGGTGTGTGTTCGGGTGTGTATTCGGGTGTGTGTTCGGGTGTGTATTCGGGTGTGTGTTCGGGAGTGTATTCGGGTTGTATTCGGGTTGTAGTCTGGTCTGTGTTCGGGTGTGTTCTGGTGTGTATTCGGGTGTGTGTTCGGGTGTGTATTCGGGTTGTATTCGGGTGTGTGTTCGGGTGTGTGTTCGGGTGTGTATTCGGGTGTGTGTTCGGGTGTGTATTCGGGTTGTATTCGGGTGTGTGTTCGGGTGTGTTTTCGGGTGTGTATTCGGGTTGTATTCGGGTGTGTGTTCCTGTGTGTATTCGGGTTGTATACGAGTGTGTGTTCGGGAGTGTGTTCGGGTGTGTATTCGGGTTGTAGTCGGGTGTGTGTTCGGGTGTGTATTCGGGTTGTAGTCGGGTGTGTGTTCGGGTGTGTGTTCGGGTTGTATTCGGGTTGTATTCGGGTGTGTGTTCGGGTGTGTATTCGGGTGTGTGTTCGGGTGTGTATTCGGGTGTGTTCGGGTGTGTATTCGGGTTGTATTCGGGTGTGTGTTCGGTTGTGTTTTCGGGTGTGTATTCGGGTGTGTGTTCGGGTGTGTATTCGGGTTGTATTCGGGTGTGTGTTCGGGTGTGTGTTCGGGTTGTATTCGGGTGTGTGTTCGGGTGTGTGTTCGGGTTGTATTCGTGTGTGTGTTCGGGTGTGTATTCGGGTGTGTGTTCGGGTGTGTATTCGGGTTGTATTCGGGTGTGTGTTCGGAAGTGTGTTCGGGTTGTATTCGGGTGTGTGTTCGGGTGTGTGTTCGGGTGTGTATTCGCGTGTGTGTTCGGGTGTGTATTCGGGTGTGTGTTCGGGAGTGTATTCGGGTTGTATTCGGGTTGTAGTCGGGTCTGTGTTCGGGTGTGTTCTGGTGTGTATTCGGGTGTGTGTTCGGGTGTGTATTCGGGTTGTATTCGGGTGTGTGTTCGGGTGTGTGTTCGGGTGTGTATTCGGGTGTGTGTTCGGGTGTGTATTCGGGTTGTATTCGGGTGTGTGTTCGGGTGTGTTTTCGGGTGTGTATTCGGGTTGTATTCGGGTGTGTGTTCCTGTGTGTATTCGGGTTGTATACGAGTGTGTGTTCGGGAGTGTGTTCGGGTGTGTATTCGGGTTGTAGTCGGGTGTGTGTTCGGGTGTGTATTCGGGTTGTAGTCGGGTGTGTGTTCGGGTGTGTGTTCGGGTTGTATTCGGGTTGTATTCGGGTGTGTGTTCGGGTGTGTATTCGGGTGTGTGTTCGGGTGTGTATTCGGGTGTGTTCGGGTGTGTATTCGGGTTGTATTCGGGTGTGTGTTCGGTTGTGTTTTCGGGTGTGTATTCGGGTGTGTGTTCGGGTGTGTATTCGGGTTGTATTCGGGTGTGTGTTCGGGTGTGTGTTCGGGTTGTATTCGGGTGTGTGTTCGGGTGTGTGTTCGGGTTGTATTCGTGTGTGTGTTCGGGTGTGTATTCGGGTGTGTGTTCGGGTGTGTATTCGGGTGTGTGTTCGGGTGTGTATTCGGGTGTGTGTTCGGGTGTGTATTCGGGTTGTATTCGGGTGTGTGTTCGGGTGTGTGTTCGGGTGTGTGTTCTGGTGTGTGTTCGGGTATGTGTTCTGGTGTGTGTTCGGGTGTGTCTTCGGGTGTGTGTTCGGGTGTGTATTCGGGTTGCTTTCGGGTGTGTGTTCGGGTGTGTATTCGGGTGTGTGTTCGGGTGTGTATTCGGGTGTGTTCGGGTGTGTATTCGGGTTGTATTCGGGTGTGTGTTCGGTTGTGTTTTCGGGTGTGTATTCGGGTGTGTGTTCGGGTGTGTATTCGGGTTGTATTCGGGTATGTGTTCGGGTGTGTGTTCGGGTGTGTATTCGGGTGTGTGTTCGGGTGTGTATTCGGGTTGTATTCGGGTGTGTGTTCGGGTGTGTGTTCGGGTTGTATTCGGGTGTGTGTTCGGGTGTGTGTTCGGGTTGTATTAGTGTGTGTGTTCGGGTGTGTATTCGGGTGTGTGTTCGGGTGTGTATTCGGGTGTGTGTTCGGGTGTGTATTCGGGTTGTATTCGGGTGTGTGTTCGGGTGTGTGTTCGGGTGTGTGTTCTGGTGTGTGTTCGGGTATGTGTTCTGGTGTGTGTTCGGGTGTGTCTTCGGGTGTGTGTTCGGGTGTGTATTCGGGTTGCTTTCGGGTGTGTGTTCGGGTGTGTATTCGGGTGTGTTTTCGGCTCTCTATTCGGGTGTGTATTCGGGTTGTATTCGGGTGTGTGTTCGGGTGTGTGTTCGGGTGTGTATTCGGGTGTGTATTCGGGTGAGTGTTCGGGTTGTATTCGGGTGTGTGTTCGGGTGTGTGTTCGGTTGTGTGTTCGGGTGAGTATTCGCGTGTGTTCGGGTGTGTGTTCGGGTGTGTATTCGGGTTGTATTCGGGTGTGTGTTCGGGTGTGTGTTCGGGTGTGTGTTCGGTTGTGTGTTCGGGTGTGTATTCGGGTGTGTGTTCGGGTGTGTGTTCGGGTGTGTATTCGAGTTGTATTCGGGTGTGTGTTCGGGTGTGTATTCGGGTTGTAGTCGGGTGCGTGTTCGGGTGTGTTCGGGTGTATATTCGGGTGTGTGTTTGGGTGTATATTCGGGTGTGTGTTCGGGTGTGTGTTCGGGTTGTATTCGGGTGTGTGTTCGGGTGTGTGTTCGGTTGTGTGTTCGGGTGTGTGTTCGGGTGTGTATTCGGGTTGTATTCGGGTGTGTGTTCGGGTGTGTATTCGGGTGTGTGTTCGGGTGTGTTCGAGTGTGTATTCGGGTGTGTGTTCAGGTTTGTATTCGGGTGTGTGTTCGGGTGTGTATTAGGGTTGTATTCGGGTGTGTGTTCGGGTGTGTGTTCGGGTGTGTCTTCGGGTGTGTATTCGGGTTGTATTCGGGTGTGTGTTCGGGTGTGTATTCGGGTTGTATTCGGGTGTGTGTTCGGGAGTGTGTTCGGGTGTGTATTCGGGTTGTAGTCGGGTGTGTGTTCGGGTGTGTTCGGGTGTGTATTCGGGTGTGTGTTCGGGTGTGTATTCGTTTTGTACTCGGGTGTGTGTTCGGGTGTGTATTCGGGTTGTATTCGGGGGTGTGTTCGGGTGTGTGTTCGGGTGTGTGTTCGGGTGTGTGTTCGGGTGTGTGTTCGGGTGTGTGTTCGGGTGTGTGTTCGGGTGTGTATTCGGGTTGTAGTCGGGTGTGTGTTCGGGTGTGTTCGGGTGTGTATTCGGGTGTGTGTTCGGGTGTGTATTCGGGTTGTATTCGGGTGTGTGTTCGGGTGTGTGTTCGGGTTGTATTCGGGTGTGTGTTTGGGTGTGTGTTCGGGTTGTATTCGGGTGTGTGTTCGGGTGTGTTTTCGGGTGTGTTTTCGGCTCTCTATTCGGGTGTGTATTCGGGTTGTATTCGGGTGTGTATTCGGGTGTGTATTCGGGTGAGGGTTCGGGTTGTATTCGGGTGTGTGTTCGGGTGTGTGTTCGGTTGTGTGTTCGGGTGAGTATTCGCGTGTGTTTGGGTGTGTGTTCGGGTGTGTATTCGGGTTGTATTCGGGTGTGTGTTCGGGTGTGTGTTCGGGTGAGTGTTCGGGTGTGTATTCGGGTTGTATTCGGGTATGTGTTCGGGTGTGTGTTCGGGTGTGTGTTCGGTTGTGTGTTCGGGTGAGTATTCGGGTGTGTTCGGGTGTGTATTCGTTTGTGTGTTCGGGTGTGTATTCGGGTTGTCGTCGGGTGTGTGTTCGGGTGTGTTCGGGTGTGTGTTCGGGTGTGTGTTCGGGTGTATATTCGGGTGTGTGTTCGGGTGTGTGTTCGGGTGTGTTTTCGGGTGTGTTCGGGTGTGTATTCGGGTGTGTGTTCGGGTGTGTATTCGGGTTGTATTCGGGTGTGTGTTCGGGTGTGTGTTCGGGTTGTATTCGGGTGTGTGTTCGGGTGTATGTTCGGGTGAGTGTTCGGGTGTGTATTCGGGTTGTATTCGGGTATGTGTTCGGGTGTGTGTTCGGGTGTGTGTTCGGTTGTGTGTTCGGGTGAGTATTCGGGTGTGTTCGGGTGTGTATTCGGGTGTGTGTTCCAGTGTGTATTTGGGTTGTAGTCGGGTGTGTGTTCGGGTGTGTGTTCGGGTTGTATTCGGGTTGTATTCGGGTGTGTGTTCGGGTGTGTATTCGGGTTGTATTCGGGTGTGTGTTCGGGTGTGTGTTCGGGTGTGTGTTCGGTTGTGTGTTCGGGTGTGTATTCGGGTGTGTGTTCGGGTGTGTATTCGGGTTGTATTCGGGTGTGTGTTCGGGTGTGTGTTCGAGTGTGTGTTCGGTTGTGTGTTCGGGTGTGTATTCGGGTTGTATTCGGGTGTGTGTTCGGGTGTGTGTTCGGGTGTGTATTCGGGTTGTAGTCGGGTGTGTGTTCGGGTGTGTATTCGGGTGTGTGTTCGGGTGTGTATTCGGGTTGTATTCGGGTGTGTGTTCGGAAGTGTGTTCGGGTTGTATTCGGGTGTGTGTTCGGGTGTGTGTTCGGGTGTGTATTCGGGTGTGTGTTCGGGTGTGTATTCGGGTGTGTGTTCGGGTGTGTATTCGGGTTGTAGTCGGGTGTGTGTTCGGGTGTGTATTCGGGTGTGTGTTCGGGTGTGTATTCGGGTTGTATTCGGGTGTGTGTTCGGAAGTGTGTTCGGGTTGTATTCGGGTGTGTGTTCGGGTGTGTGTTCGGGTGTGTATTCGGGTGTGTGTTCGGGTGTGTATTCGGGTGTGTGTTCGGGAGTGTATTCGGGTTGTATTCGGGTTGTAGTCGGGTCTGTGTTCGGGTGTGTTCGGGTGTGTATTCGGGTGTGTGTTCGGGTGTGTATTCGGGTTGTATTCGGGTGTGTGTTCGGGTGTGTGTTCGGGTGTGTATTCGGGTGTGTGTTCGGGTGTGTATTCGGGTTGTATTCGGGTGTGTGTTCGGGTGTGTTTTCGGGTGTGTATTCGGGTTGTATTCGGGTGTGTGTTCCTGTGTGTATTCGGGTTGTATACGAGTGTGTGTTCGGGAGTGTGTTCGGGTGTGTATTCGGGTTGTAGTCGGGTGTGTGTTCGGGTGTGTATTCGGGTTGTACTCGGGTGTGTGTTCGGGTGTGTGTTCGGGTTGTATTCGGGTTGTATTCGGGTGTGTGTTCGGGTGTGTATTCGGGTGTGTGTTCGGGTGTGTATTCGGGTGTGTTCGGGTGTGTATTCGGGTTGTATTCGGGTGTGTGTTCGGTTGTGTTTTCGGGTGTGTATTCGGGTGTGTTCGGGTGTGTATTCGGGTTGTATTCGGGTATGTGTTCGGGTGTGTGTTCGGGTGTGTATTCGGGTGTGTGTTCGGGTGTGTATTCGGGTTGTATTCGGGTGTGTGTTCGGGTGTGTGTTCGGGTTGTATTCGGGTGCGTGTTCGGGTGTGTTCGGGTGTATATTCGGGTGTGTGTTCGGGTGTATATTCGGGTGTGTGTTCGGGTGTGTGTTCGGGTGTGTGTTCGGGTTGTATTCGGGTGTGTGTTCGGGTGTGTGTTCGGTTGTGTGTTCGGGTGTGTGTTCGGGTGTGTATTCGGGTTGTATTCGGGTGTGTGTTCGGGTGTGTATTCGGGTGTGTGTTCGGGTGTGTTCGAGTGTGTATTCGGGTGTGTGTTCAGGTTTGTATTCGGGTGTGTATTAGGGTTGTATTCGGGTGTGTGTTCGGGTGTGTGTTCGGGTGTGTGTTCGGGTGTGTATTCGGGTTGTATTCGGGTGTGTGTTCGGGTGTGTATTCGGGTTGTATTCGGGTGTGTGTTCGGGAGTGTGTTCGGGTGTGTATTCGGGTTGTAGTCGGGTGTGTGTTCGGGTGTGTTCGGGTGTGTATTCGGGTGTGTGTTCGGGTGTGTATTCGTTTTGTATTCGGGTGTGTGTTCGGGTGTGTATTCGGGTTGTATTCGGGGGTGTGTTCGGGTGTGTATTCGGGTTGTATTCGGGTGTGTGTTCGGGAGTGTGTTCGGGTGTGTATTCGGGTTGTAGTCGGGTGTGTGTTCGGGTGTGTTCGGGTGTGTATTCGGGTGTGTGTTCGGGTGTGTATTCGTTTTGTATTCGGGTGTGTGTTCGGGTGTGTATTCGGGTTGTATTCGGGGGTGTGTTCGGGTGTGTGTTCGGGTGTGTGTTCGGGTGTGTGTTCGGGTGTGTGTTCGGGTGTGTGTTCGGGTGTGTATTCGGGTTGTAGTCGGGTGTGTGTTCGGGTGTGTTCGGGTGTGTGTTCGGGTGTGTGTTCGGGTGTATATTCGGGTGTGTGTTCGGGTGTGTGTTCGGGTGTGTATTCGGGTTGTAGTCGGGTGTGTGTTCGGGTGTGTTCGGGTGTGTATTCGGGTGTGTGTTCGGGTGTGTATTCGGGTTGTATTCGGGTGTGTGTTCGGGTGTGTGTTCGGGTTGTATTCGGGTGTGTGTTTGGGTGTGTGTTCGGGTTGTATTCGGGTGTGTGTTCGGGTGTGTATTCGGGTGTGTTTTCGGCTCTCTATTCGGGTGTGTATTCGGGTTGTATTCGGGTGTGTATTCGGGTGTGTATTCGGGTGAGGGTTCGGGTTGTATTCGGGTGTGTGTTCGGGTGTGTGTTCGGGTGTGTGTTCGGTTGTGTGTTCGGGTGAGTATTCGCGTGTGTTCGGGTGTGTGTTCGGGTGTGTATTCGGGTTGTATTCGGGTGTGTGTTCGGGTGTGTGTTCGGGTGTGTGTTCGGATGTGTGTTCGGGTGTGTATTCGGGTGTGTGTTCGGGTGTGTGTTCGGGTATGTATTCGGGTTGTATTCGGGTGTGTGTTCGGGTGTGTGTTCGGGTGTGTATTCGGGTTGTAGTCGGGTGTGTGTTCGGGTGTATATTCGGGTGTGTGTTCGGGTGTATATTCGGGTGTGTGTTCGGGTGTGTATTCGGGTTGTATTCGGGTGTGTGTTCGGGTGTGTGTTCGGGTTGTATTCGGGTGTGTGTTCGGGTGTGTGTTCGGTTGTGTGTTCGGGTGTGTGTTCGGGTGTGTATTCGGGTTGTATTCGGGTGTGTGTTCGGGTGTGTTTTCGGGTTGTATTCGGATTGTAGTCGGGTGTGTGTTCGGGTGTGTTCGAGTGTGTATTCGGGTGTGTGTTCGGGTTTGTATTCGGGTTGTATTCGGGTGTGTGTTCGGGTGTGTGTTCGGGTTGTATTCGGGTGTGTGTTCGGGTGTGTGTTCGGGTGAGTGTTCGGGTGTGTATTCGGGTTGTATTCGGGTATGTGTTCGGGTGTGTGTTCGGGTGTGTGTTCGGTTGTGTGTTCGGGTGAGTATTCGGGTGTGTTCGGGTGTGTATTCGTTTGTGTGTTCGGGTGTGTATTCGGGTTGTCGTCGGGTGTGTGTTCGGGTGTGTTCGGGTGTGTGTTCGGGTGTGTGTTCGGGGGTATATTCGGGTGTGTGTTCGGGTGTGTGTTCGGGTGTGTTTTCGGGTTGTAGTCGGGTGTGTGTTCGGGTGTGTTCGGGTGTGTATTCGGGTGTGTGTTCGGGTGTGTATTCGGGTTGTATTCGGGTGTGTGTTCGGGTGTGTGTTCGGGTTGTATTCGGGTGTGTGTTCGGGTGTGTGTTCGGGTGAGTGTTCGGGTGTGTATTCGGGTTGTATTCGGGTATGTGTTCGGGTGTGTGTTCGGGTGTGTGTTCGGTTGTGTGTTCGGGTGAGTATTCGGGTGTGTTCGGGTGTGTATTCGGGTGTGTGTTCCAGTGTGTATTTGGGTTGTAGTCGGGTGTGTGTTCGGGTGTGTGTTCGGGTTGTATTCGGGTTGTATTCGGGTGTGTGTTCGGGTGTGTATTCGGGTTGTATTCGGGTGTGTGTTCGGGTGTGTGTTCGGGTGTGTGTTCGGTTGTGTGTTCGGGTGTGTATTCGGGTGTGTGTTCGGGTGTGTATTCGGGTTGTATTCGGGTGTGTGTTCGGGTGTGTATTCCGGTTGTAGTCGGGTGTGTGTTCGGGTGTGTATTCGGGTGTGTGTTCGGGTGTGTATTCGGGTTGTATTCGGGTGTGTGTTCGGAAGTGTGTTCGGGTTGTATTCGGGTGTGTGTTCGGGTGTGTGTTCGGGTGTGTATTCGGGTGTGTGTTCGGGTGTGTATTCGGGTGTGTGTTCGGGAGTGTATTCGGGTTGTATTCGGGTTGTAGTCGGGTCTGTGTTCGGGTGTGTTCGGGTGTGTATTCGGGTGTGTGTTCGGGTGTGTATTCGGGTTGTATTCGGGTGTGTGTTCGGGTGTGTGTTCGGGTGTGTATTCGGGTGTGTGTTCGGGTGTGTATTCGGGTTGTATTCGGGTGTGTGTTCGGGTGTGTTTTCGGGTGTGTATTCGGGTTGTATTCGGGTGTGTGTTCCTGTGTGTATTCGGGTTGTATACGAGTGTGTGTTCGGGAGTGTGTTCGGGTGTGTATTCGGGTTGTAGTCGGGTGTGTGTTCGGGTGTGTATTCGGGTTGTACTCGGGTGTGTGTTCGGGTGTGTGTTCGGGTTGTATTCGGGTTGTATTCGGGTGTGTGTTCGGGTGTGTATTCGGGTGTGTGTTCGGGTGTGTATTCGGGTGTGTTCGGGTGTGTATTCGGGTTGTATTCGGGTGTGTGTTCGGTTGTGTTTTCGGGTGTGTATTCGGGTGTGTTCGGGTGTGTATTCGGGTTGTATTCGGGTATGTGTTCGGGTGTGTGTTCGGGTGTGTATTCGGGTGTGTGTTCGGGTGTGTATTCGGGTTGTATTCGGGTGTGTGTTCGGGTGTGTGTTCGGGTTGTATTCGGGTGCGTGTTCGGGTGTGTTCGGGTGTATATTCGGGTGTGTGTTCGGGTGTATATTCGGGTGTGTGTTCGGGTGTGTGTTCGGGTTGTATTCGGGTGTGTGTTCGGGTGTGTGTTCGGTTGTGTGTTCGGGTGTGTGTTCGGGTGTGTATTCGGGTTGTATTCGGGTGTGTGTTCGGGTGTGTATTCGGGTGTGTGTTCGGGTGTGTTCGAGTGTGTATTCGGGTGTGTGTTCAGGTTTGTATTCGGGTGTGTGTTCGGGTGTGTATTAGGGTTGTATTCGGGTGTGTGTTCGGGTGTGTGTTCGGGTGTGTGTTCGGGTGTGTATTCGGGTTGTATTCGGGTGTGTGTTCGGGTGTGTATTCGGGTTGTATTCGGGTGTGTGTTCGGGAGTGTGTTCGGGTGTGTATTCGGGTTGTAGTCGGGTGTGTGTTCGGGTGTGTTCGGGTGTGTATTCGGGTGTGTGTTCGGGTGTGTATTCGTTTTGTATTCGGGTGTGTGTTCGGGTGTGTATTCGGGTTGTATTCGGGGGTGTGTTCGGGTGTGTATTCGGGTTGTATTCGGGTGTGTGTTCGGGAGTGTGTTCAGGTGTGTATTCGGGTTGTAGTCGGGTGTGTGTTCGGGTGTGTTCGGGTGTGTATTCGGGTGTGTGTTCGGGTGTGTATTCGTTTTGTATTCGGGTGTGTGTTCGGGTGTGTATTCGGGTTGTATTCGGGGGTGTGTTCGGGTGTGTGTTCGGGTGTGTGTTCGGGTGTGTGTTCGGGTGTGTGTTCGGGTGTGTGTTCGGGTGTGTATTCGGGTTGTAGTCGGGTGTGTGTTCGGGTGTGTTCGGGTGTGTGTTCGGGTGTGTGTTCGGGTGTATATTCGGGTGTGTGTTCGGGTGTGTGTTCGGGTGTGTATTCGGGTTGTAGTCGGGTGTGTGTTCGGGTGTGTTCGGGTGTGTATTCGGGTGTGTGTTCGGGTGTGTATTCGGGTTGTATTCGGGTGTGTGTTCGGGTGTGTGTTCGGGTTGTATTCGGGTGTGTGTTTGGGTGTGTGTTCGGGTTGTATTCGGGTGTGTGTTCGGGTGTGTATTCGGGTGTGTTTTCGGCTCTCTATTCGGGTGTGTATTCGGGTTGTATTCGGGTGTGTATTCGGGTGTGTATTCGGGTGAGGGTTCGGGTTGTATTCGGGTGTGTGTTCGGGTGTGTGTTCGGTTGTGTGTTCGGGTGAGTATTCGCGTGTGTTCGGGTGTGTGTTCGGGTGTGTATTCGGGTTGTATTCGGGTGTGTGTTCGGGTGTGTGTTCGGGTGTGTGTTCGGATGTGTGTTCGGGTGTGTATTCGGGTGTGTGTTCGGGTGTGTGTTCGGGTATGTATTCGGGTTGTATTCGGGTGTGTGTTCGGGTGTGTGTTCGGGTGTGTATTCGGGTTGTAGTCGGGTGTGTGTTCGGGTGTGTTCGGGTGTCTATTCGGGTGTGTGTTCGGGTGTATATTCGGGTGTGTGTTCGGGTGTGTATTCGGGTTGTATTCGGGTGTGTGTTCGGGTGTGTGTTCGGGTTGTATTCGGGTGTGTGTTCGGGTGTGTGTTCGGTTGTGTGTTCGGGTGTGTGTTCGGGTGTGTATTCGGGTTGTATTCGGGTGTGTGTTCGGGTGTGTTTTCGGGTTGTATTCGGATTGTAGTCGGGTGTGTGTTCGGGTGTGTTCGAGTGTGTATTCGGGTGTGTGTTCGGGTTTGTATTCGGGTTGTATTCGGGTGTGTGTTCGGGTGTGTGTTCGGGTTGTATTCGGGTGTGTGTTCGGGTGTGTGTTCGGGTGAGTGTTCGGGTGTGTATTCGGGTTGTATTCGGGTATGTGTTCGGGTGTGTGTTCGGGTGTGTGTTCGGTTGTGTGTTCGGGTGAGTATTCGGGTGTGTTCGGGTGTGTATTCGTTTGTGTGTTCGGGTGTGTATTCGGGTTGTCGTCGGGTGTGTGTTCGGGTGTGTGTTCGGGTGTGTGTTCGGGTGTATATTCGGGTGTGTGTTCGGGTGTGTGTTCGGGTGTGTTTTCGGGTTGTAGTCGGGTGTGTGTTCGGGTGTGTTCGGGTGTGTATTCGGGTGTGTGTTCGGGTGTGTATTCGGGTTGTATTCGGGTGTGTGTTCGGGTGTGTGTTCGGGTTGTATTCGGGTGTGTGTTCGGGTGTGTGTTCGGGTGAGTGTTCGGGTGTGTATTCGGGTTGTATTCGGGTATGTGTTCGGGTGTGTGTTCGGGTGTGTGTTCGGTTGTGTGTTCGGGTGAGTATTCGGGTGTGTTCGGGTGTGTATTCGGGTGTGTGTTCCAGTGTGTATTTGGGTTGTAGTCGGGTGTGTGTTCGGGTGTGTGTTCGGGTTGTATTCGGGTTGTATTCGGGTGTGTATTCGGGTTGTATTCGGGTGTGTGTTCGGGTGTGTGTTCGGGTGTGTGTTCGGTTGTGTGTTCGGGTGTGTATTCGGGTGTGTGTTCGGGTGTGTATTCGGGTTGTATTCGGGTGTGTGTTCGGGTGTGTGTTCGGGTGTGTGTTCGGTTGTGTGTTCGGGTGTGTATTCGGGTTGTATTCGGGTGTGTGTTCGGGTGTGTGTTCGGGTGTGTATTCGGGTTGTAGTCGGGTGTGTGTTCGGGTGTGTATTCGGGTGTGTGTTCGGGTGTGTATTCGGGTTGTATTCGGGTGTGTGTTCGGAAGTGTGTTCGGGTTGTATTCGGGTGTGTGTTCGGGTGTGTGTTCGGGTGTGTATTCGGGTGTGTGTTCGGGTGTGTATTCGGGTGTGTGTTCGGGTGTGTATTCGGGTTGTAGTCGGGTTGTATTCGGGTGTGTGTTCGGAAGTGTGTTCGGGTTGTATTCGGGTGTGTGTTCGGGTGTGTGTTCGGGTGTGTATTCGGGTGTGTGTTCGGGTGTGTATTCGGATGTGTGTTCGGGAGTGTATTCGGGTTGTAGTCGGGTCTGTGTTCGGGTGTGTACGGGTGTGTATTCGGGTGTGTGCTCGGGTGTGTATTCGGGTTGTATTCGGGTGTGTGTTCGGGTGTGTGTTCGGGTGTGTATTCGGGTGTGTGTTCGGGTGTGTATTCGGGTTGTATTCGGGTGTGTGTTCGTGTGTGTTTTCGGGTGTGTATTCGGGTTGAATTCGGGTGTGTGTTCCTGTGTGTATTCGGGTTGTATACCAGTGTGTGTTCGGGAGTGTGTTCGGGTGTGTATTCCGGTTGTAGTCGGGTGTGTGTTCGGGTGTGTATTCGGGTTGTACTCGGGTGTGTGTTCGGGTGTGTGTTCGGGTTGTATTCGGGTTGTATTCGGGTGTGTGTTCGGGTGTGTATTCGGGTGTGTGTTCGGGTGTGTATTCGGGTGTGTTCGGGTGTGTATTCGGGTTGTATTCGGGTGTGTGTTCGGTTGTGTTTTCGGGTGTGTATTCGGGTGTGTGTTCGGGTGTGTATTCGGGTTGTATTCGGGTATGTGTTCGGGTGTGTGTTCGGGTGTGTATTCGGGTGTGTGTTCGGGTGTGTATTCGGGTTGTATACGGGTGTGTGTTCGGGTGTGTGTTCGGGTTGTATTCGGGTGTGTGTTCGGGTGTGTGTTCGGGTTGTATTCGTGTGTGTGTTCGGGTGTGTATTCGGGTGTGTGTTCGGGTGTGTATTCGTGTGTGTGTTCGGGTGTGTATTCGGGTTGTATTCGGGTGTGTGTTCGGGTGTGTGTTCGGGTGTGTGTTCTGGTGTGTGTTCGGGTATGTGTTCTGGTGTGTGTTCGGGTGTGTATTCGGGTGTGTGTTCGGGTGTGTATTCGGGTTGCTTTCGGGTGTGTGTTCGGGTGTGTATTCGGGTGTG
This sequence comes from Cryptocephalus primarius, assembly GCA_963576515.1. Taxonomy (NCBI): domain Eukaryota; kingdom Metazoa; phylum Arthropoda; class Insecta; order Coleoptera; family Chrysomelidae; genus Cryptocephalus; species Cryptocephalus primarius. Next base: position 7,865,082 of record OY754951.1, on the reverse strand, counting down.
TTTTCGGCTCTCTATTCGGGTGTGTATTCGGGTTGTATTCGGGTGTGTGTTCGGGTGTGTGTTCGGGTGTGTATTCGGGTGTGTATTCGGGTGAGTGTTCGGGTTGTATTCGGGTGTGTGTTCGGGTGTGTGTTCGGTTGTGTGTTCGGGTGAGTATTTGCGTGTGTTCGGGTGTGTATTCGGGTGTGTGTTCGGGTGTGTATTCGGGTTGTATTCGGGTGTGTGTTCGGGTGTGTGTTCGGGTGTGTGTTCGGTTGTGTGTTCGGGTGTGTATTCGGGTGTGTGTTCGGGTGTGTGTTCGGGTGTGTATTCGAGTTGTATTCGGGTGTGTGTTCGGGTGTGTATTCGGGTTGTAGTCGGGTGTGTGTTCGGGTGTGTTCGGGTGTATATTCGGGTGTGTGTTCGGGTGTATATTCGGGTGTGTGTTCGGGTGTGTATTCGGGTTGTATTCGGGTGTGTGTTCGGGTGTGTGTTCGGGTTGTATTCGGGTGTGTGTTCGGGTGTGTGTTCGGTTGTGTGTTCGGGTGTGTGTTCGGGTGTGTTCGGGTGTGTGTTCGGTTGTGTGTTCGGGTGAGTATTCGCGTGTGTTCGGGTGTGTATTCGGGTGTGTGTTCGGGTGTGTATTCGG